>PVJX010001663.1:0-152943 GCA_004027295.1 Dolichotis patagonum
TGTTCATAAAAGAAGAAAGAAAACAGTCGAACATTTGGAACTCTTTAGACTTGCAGCTGTGGAATTTAACTTTATATCTGCACTACCTTGTGCACAATTAATAAGTGTAAGCTAAAATAATTAATTACATGGGATTTGAAATGACCCAGTTATTAACTTCCCAACACAACAGTTCACCAATGGCTTACCTCGTAGCTCTTGAACTTTCAAATTACTTTAATGTTCTAATTAAGAGGGAATATTTGGGAAAACTTCAAATAACTGTTTGAAGCAAAAAATGTAAATATATCTTTCTTTTAAAAGTAAAAAGAAACACAATGTCTTTAACTGGGAATAATGATTAAAATAGGCTTGGAACAATCTTTATATGCATTACATTTCATAAAATTACATCTTCTAGTATAATACAAACAAAATAAAATGTAAAAAAGAATATATATTTCATGAAGCTGGTACTTATCTACTTTGTAGTCCATATGTTATATGAAAACATCACAGCAAATTCCTTAATCTCTGTCATTCTTCACCATCTAGAGCACTGAAAATAATCTATTCATAGAGAATATGTGTTCAATGAAGTAAATTTGTCCAAGAAAACGTATCTGGTCGATGGCCATACCACCCTGAACGTGCCCGATCTCGTCTGAAGACGTATCTGAATTTAAATGTTTTACTGTCTTCCTTATTCAAAATTTTGTCAAAACTCTGAAAAACAATTTTCATTAAAAATAGAATTACTTTTTTCTGAAAAGTTTCATATAGAAAGCTATAGAATTTGAAATAATTTCAAGTATTTTAGATTCATTTTGCCAAATGATTAATAAATGTATCAATTTTACAAAGTTTTAAGAGGTTTTATAATCAGTTGAAATTTGTACCTCACCTGGTCACCTGTCCTTTATTGGCTGAGTTCTGTGCTTATAGCAATAATAGAAAATTTTTAAAAATCAGCAACTGACTACTAAGCTAGCTTGTATTGGTCTGAAATTTTTGGTCATTAACCTTAAGTATTTCACTATATTTTACATATTGATTAATAAAAGTTTCTGTCCATTTCTTTTATATGTTAGCTCCATTATTATTATTTCAGAAAAATTATTATTGACAAGAACATCGACTCAAGCAATTTTTCCTTTTCCTAAGAATAATATGTTTACAGTCATATTTGGACAGAAAGACAGTCAACTTGACTTGTCAAGATACCAAAAGCAAGATAATAGTGTTACTCCTGAAAATATATCAGATAAGTGCATTGAATCATACAGTATGGAGAGGAATAGTAGCATACACATACATAGCTGTCATGAATATAGATATACATGAGTGTACATACATATTTTAGACATTAATTTTATCTATCAAAAATAATATATGAAATGCATGAAATTGTGCAAATATACTGTGATTTTTATTATACTACAGGTAATTATCAATATTTGATGATTAGTAATGTACCTTACTAAATCAATCATAATAATTTAGAACTGTAAAGTAACAGATAATTTTTTCTATATAAATATATGTACATTATACCTAAAATTGTCTTCTAAATTTATAAACATGTACTAATTAAATTGTAATGTAAGACAGTAATAAGATGCTAAAATAGTCTAGCATATGTATTATCATTAACTATTTTGTTAAGAACATTTATACTGAGATATATTGAATTAACATTAAAGTATTTCTATCTACTCAGCATCTGACATGTTAGAGGACATCTCAATTTACTCTCAGAGTTATATTAATTTGGATATAGTTGCAAGCATACAATGGAGGCTTTTCTATAAATATATGTTAGTAAGTAACTATGAAGGAGAATGTTGCTTAGCAATAGTATAATCTTTAAATGTAATAAATAACAATTAATTTATCTCATCTTTTTGCAATGACTCCAGGTGTTATATATTATAGTTCATACAAAGGATTATATATCTTTGTATTTGTATTACCCTTTAGTTAATGAGTTAATTGATGTCATACATCAATTTTCACTTTAAAGGAAAGGTGACTCATACAGCGCCTTGATTTACTAATTAACAATTAGATATAAGTAAAGAAATAAAACTCCGGATTTACTTGTCGTTTTTTTTTTTTTCAATTGTGACTGAGAAACTACCTTCTTTTATACTTGCCCTCTCCTCACTCCTACCCATGTTGGGGGCCTCTCCATTGATGCAGACATGCTGTTAGTTGCACAGACTTACTTATTTTTATAATCTGTTAGCTTCTTGAGATTTTCATTTGTTATGGTCTACCTATGAAGGATAAAGCTAACATTTGGAGTCTCTGTTCTAAGCCTAAGGAATTGCTCTTGAATTCTCTGCTTATGACCAATTGAAAGTGATGTTGACTAAGTGTTGAAAGACAGAATACTCTGTATTGGTTTCAAGCATTGATTTTCTATCTTCAAAACTTCCTTCTAATAAAGTCCAAACCCCTTAGAAGGATCAACAAATGAATAGTTGTAAAGGCACTTACAATCGGCTGAGAAAAAGACTACATATTGTTTTCTACTCTATTACATGTTTCCTACGAGTGTGCTTAAGCCATTGAGCTAAATCCCCAGCCCAGATGTAGCTTTTAGATGATCAAAGATGGAGATTGAAAACTCTTTAAAATTCACATGAGAGGACTCTATCTGAGCGGTAGAGCACTTGCCTACCATGAGCAAGACCCTGGTAGAAAAATTTAATTAGACCAACACCCAACAATCCATATTTATCTCTTGCTTGTCATTCAAATCTGTTCCCCTAACAATAGCATAGTTTGCTGCTAAGTCTCCAATGAAATGATGGAGGCTTTGATTTTAAGGATCCCACTGAAGTATCTATCCAAAGTACAACATGCCATAACTGGGGACAGCCAAAGTGAGAGTTTAAAACACTTATGCAGTGTTTTAACTGCAACTGTGAGTTAATGTTCACCAGTTGCTGGCATTACCAAGACTTCTCAGCTGCCTAAGAAACTCTAGTGCTGTGCAACAGGGCAAAAAGTGTTTGGAGAAAACAACTGTGTTCACGCTGAATAATCTGGAAGTTTGACTTAAATAAATTTGAGCAAGTTTCTTTGGTAGGAGCTTTTAAATGAATTAATTGAGCCAAATGCATTAATAGATATTAGCTAAATATTTGCATAAATTATGCTTTTGTGATTTTTTTCTATTGTCATCATAAACTCCATTTAGGTGATGGGTATTCATTCTTTATATGCCTAATAATATGTTTTATAAGTAAACATTCATGCATGCCAATCATAATCATAAGCTCCATTTAAGTGATGAGTATTTCTTCCTATATACCTAATAATGTGTTTCACAAGCAGATATTACAGCATGACAATCATAACTATAAACCACAAGTATAGCTGTTCAAAGTCAAAACATTAAGACAGGTCATGTAGTTTCTTTGTGAGCCTGCTAGACAAACATGACCCATGTAAATTACCTTAGAAATGGGACTGTCTACCTCCAATGAACTGGACCACATCATGAGAGATGTGAAGAGAATCTCTGCTTCAGAGAATTTTCTCTCAATATCCTAAAGGCTTATTAGCATGCTTTTAGAATGATTTCCTGAAGTAAATTTTGATAGATACACCCATGCCTGTACTTATTCAAGAGTTTAATAGAATAAAATTATTTCCATTTGTAGATAACAATGTTTAAACGATTATTTTGATAATCACAGTATTTGACAGGATATTTACCTACCATTGGCTTGAGTTTATAAATATTAGAAGTTCTATAAATTCTATAAATACTCCATTAGGAAAAGACAGATAAATTTTAAATATTCAGAAAGAAGGCATATATAGATACTATTGTCTAGTAATCAAGAATCCAGATTTGTGGCTCTTTAAAAGCCTGGCACATATTAACATCTATTTCATGCTAAAGTTAATTTATATCTAAAAATTTTCACAAATATTGGAACTTCATTTTTAAAATAATGAGCAATATTTAATAAAATTCTAGATAGCAGATTTGATAAAGTAATATAGTATTTTATCCTTGTATTACCAGGAATGATTTATTATCTGAGTAGCTCAACAAAATTATCTATTTCTTACAATTCAGAAAATCAAATTATAAACTTTAAAAGGTAAATCAATAGCAATAGAAGATATGAATTTCACAAAATCACTGACCAATATTTGTTTTATATGTCCCGAGTGGATATTAAAAGTTACTATTACTCTAAAGAAAATCCAGCAAAACTACTCACTCATAATTAGGAAGAATAAGCACTTCAAAGTATTTTTTCTTTTACATCTTCCCTGCAGTGAATGATGGAGATACTGATTTTTATCATCTCTCAATTCTTCTTTGTAGATGCATTTATTATATGTGCATAGACATATAAAAGTAAATATACATTTATAAAGTGGTTGGCCTGCAAAAAGGATTTACTTTCTGCCATGATAGAATGCTATTATTAGATAAAAACATTGTTTAGTACCATGTTTTAAACTTGCTAAAAGTTACTTCTTAGAAATCATCAGTGACCAAGCCTAAAGATTATGCAAGTATCTAGTAGGAACTTATTTGCATGAATTAATACCTAAATAAAATATAACTTGATTTTTTTTGAATTGTGAAAGAAAACACAAGCAGATTCTACTCTATTTGCATTTCTACATTGAATCAGCTCAGTTGAGAAGCATGAGTAAACGTAGAGTTCTACTTTAACAAACTTGGCAGACATCAAATTTGCTTCATTATGTTTTAATTTCATTTTAAATGGAAGCCCATTATGCCAGGGTACAAATGGGGATATCACTAACTGACTCATCTCTAGAACTGCCCTGCAAGAGCCCCTCCTCCCACCCAGCTTTGCTAATTCTTCACTTTCAGTCTTTTACCTGTTGGCTGTTTGGCAGGGAAAGAATGCTTCTTTTTCTCCCCCCAAGCATAAGCTACTCTCCCAGCATGCACTGCCTCCCTGAGGGAGACACTTTCTAGAAAACCTGTCAAAATTTTAAAATAACATTTTTGCTTTCATGAAAATAAAGCACAGTGAAGGTAAAACTTCGTGCAGTATTTGATATGCAGGATTTTTCACTTCGCAGAATTTGTAATAAAGCTAACAAAAATAGTTTTGAGGAGATAGTACTTAAAAACAATATTCTTATGGAAATACTCAAATCTCTGCTAAATTTGATAATTTTATTTTCCTTTCATAAATAGCTTACTAACCTCACACTTTTTCTTCCTTTAACTGCTATTATTGTATAATAAATAAAATTTAGCAATGATTCACAATGAAATTTAATAGTTTAAGTGAAGATACCTTTGCTTGTATGGCTATACCTTAACCTGAGATTTCACAGCTCATGAAAAGAAAACAAAACAATGTTTTGTGTCAGCACTAGTGACTTTGCTAGTTGCTCTTACACAAGGACCCTGCAGTACTTTATATGATAGGAATACTGTACCTGTGAATCAGTCTAGGAAAATCTGAGAAACGTGGCCAATTTTAAAGTGATACAAGCAGCAGAGTTTAGGCACAGAAGAGAGAAGAGAGTTTGTACAACGTCCTGGTATAACAAAAGGTGTGTAGTTCACGGAAACAGTACAATAAAGCTAACACAACCATAGACTTAAAGGAAACTTGCAGTAGTAAGGAAACATCAGAATATTTACCATGTTGCAGTCTGCATTAGTTTTAGAGGTAAAAGGAAATTACTGGAGCATTTTAGTAATAGAGTGACATCTTTAATATTGTGGCTAACTCCGAAACCTTGAGTGACACTGGTAGGAAAAGAAAGGTTTGTGATTAGGGACATCAAACTGTTAAAATAATCTGCACTAGAGGTGAAGAGTGGTCATGTATAGAAAAAAAATAGAATAAGCTTAGGTCAAGGATTAAAATGCCAAAGAAAAACTATTAGCTTTCTAAAGTTTTGTCCATAGGCATTTCTACAACTTCTATAGTAATTCTTATATTCATTCATTCATTTATTCATTCATCCATGTTTACTTCCAGATGATCGACTGCCATGGCTCAGTAGCAGTGTGAAAGGCAGAAGATGTGGTTATGAACACAAATAGATTGATAGGTAGATAGAGCTAGATAGAGATTGGTACTTATGTGCATAAATATACACATGCAAAATCATCCACATGCTTTTTGACTTACGATGGAGTCAAATACCAATAAACTCATCATAATTTGAAAATATATGTTGAGCATGTGTTTAAAATACACAACATGTGAAATATGATAGCTTTGTGTAGTCTGCCATAAACACCCTCAGGACATGTATGTTAGTTTACAGTAGGGGAAATCATGTCATGTAACAGAAAGTTTATTTATGACAAATTACTGCATATCTCCTGTCATTAACTGACTACTCACATGTGGAAAACACCAACACCAGTCTTGTGTACTTTTTTAGCCTCATAGCTCAGTGGCTGAGAAGAGCCACATCCAACCGCCACGGAGCTGAAACACATTGCCTGGGTACAGGCAAAATTTCAATTACACGATCTGTGGACTGTATATTGCTCTAATATTAACGTAAAGGCAAATGCCACAAGTTGTCCTGTTGTAAGTGGGAGTTCTTTGTGTGTGTGTGTGTGTGTGTGTGTGTTACTTCTAATCAAGACAACAATGTGATCTGTTTCATAATACTTTTATTTCATTGATCAAGATCAATGTTTTGATTTAATTTTTAATTTACCATCATGGCATCTATGGTGATATCATTCCTCATTCATCTTTTTCTATCTATTTTGAAATACACGTACACACACTCCCCCCCCACACACAGACACAAATTAAGCTCGGCAGCTGACCTCAGTGCAGACAGATACTAAAAGAATTTCAGTTAATAGTCTTTGTATTAATCATACTGCACTGAATTGCACAACAAAAGTCTTGTTGGCTATAAAAAGTCAGTAATTTTGATTCATTTTTCTCACTCATTATATATCTACATATTCTAACTATATTAAAACAAAGGTTCAAAAATTAGAAGTGAATATTCAAGATAGCAAATCCTTAACAAGAATGAAAGAAATAGTACAGTAGAGAAAATTTTCTGGGTTTCTTTTTGTATAATTCAGTCACTAGACGAGTTGATGTAATTTAGTATTTAACAAGAGAATCTGTAAAATAATTATAGATACCTCGTTAATAAATGACTATAAAAGCAATGGATTTTCATTTGTCCACTGTTTGTACTATATATAAGATTAATCAAACCTAGAGAATGACTTATATTTATGTATATATTTCCAGTAAGTTATACAAATTGGCTTATCTTCTTATACAAAAGACATCAACAAACCTGCTTCTTCAAATTTCAATGGGCAGAAATGTCTCTGTTACAGGTTCCATACAAGAACATATGTAAATTTAAAAATGGTTTTCTTATATTTTACTGTCTTTAATTTCTAGCTATTGCCAAAATAAAAAATGACTTGAAGCATAAGGTATGTTACTCAAATGATTTAGATGTGGCTGCTTTATCAAGCTACATAAAAATAATTCACATCTAATAAATATTATATACAGTCTGATCACATTTCTTATTATTTACTCAATCACCACAACTTTTCTAGAATAAAAAGACACATTAAAATTCTTTGAATGATACTTAAATATTTTCCTCAAACCCATTAGATATAGCTCAGTGGCTGCAGTACAGCTATAATCATCTTTCAATAGGAAAAATACTTATAAATGTTTTATAATGCTACTTATACAGAAATATTGAGATGCAAGATTTCTACCTATTTAGTCACCTCTAGCACAAATATTACTTCATTAAAAATTAATTTCAGCTAGGTGTCGTGAAGCATGCCAGCATTTGAGAGGCTGAGGCAGGAGGACTGCTGTGAGTCAAGGTCAGACTGGGATACATAAGCACGTTCACAGACAGCCTGCATTACACAGCAAGATCCTCTCTCAAAAAACAAACATGAAACAAATAAACAAAGAGCTAACAATAATTATAATAATAATTTTCAGCATATATTTTTCACATTAAGCCACTCAAATTTTTAAATTTTCAGCATATATTTTTCACAATAAACCACTCAAATTTTTAAATATGGAACTTATTTCACCATGGTTTATTATAAACCTATTTTAAGTTCAAAAGGCTCGCATTTGTATTTTGAGTATAAATTTTAAAATTCTATTTCACTTTCATTATTTGTAAATTATTGAATTATATTTTATTTCACATAGCATTAAATATGTAAAATATTGTAAATGTTTTTGTGTGAAAATTCTTAACTATAACTGTGATTCAATATATATTACTATGTTTAATATAAAATAAAATATTGTTTTATGAGTAATAGATACACAAAATTTACAGTTAGCTTTACATTAACAGTGTTGCTTCACAAAAGCTTTGTTCATCCTTCTCCCTCCCTTATTCAACATGAATACTTCAGCAATTATTTACTGTATCTCAACAGTTTTCCATATATATATATAATATTTAATTAAAATAAAAAACAAACTGAAGTTTGTGAATTTAGATACAAAATAGATGGCATGTTTTACATAAATGAATTTTATTTTTTAAAAAAGTACCTCAAAAACTTTCTCAATTTTATTTTTTATTTTAACAAATAATCTGTATGACTATTAAAATGCACAAAATGAATAATTTATTTAAGGCAAGCAAATTTTAAAAGGTCTAAATCAAACAAGTATGTTCTCCAAACTTGTTTCCCAGTCTGCTAATCATGCAATATTCTATGTGATAATTTCAAATAAGTATTGAAATTGACAATAATTTATAGAATTGTTCCCTCTTCCGTCATAACATGTACTCTGTGTGATTTCAAGAAGGTCTTGATAATGACTTAAATGCCTTTGGCAAGTCACTAAAGGTTTGACTATTTCTCATGCTCTATTTCTCCAAAAACCAATAGTTGTCTTACTGTTTGATGATGGTTCTGGTGTTTTATATCTTAATATATAAGAATTATATATTAGAGTTAACACACCTATAGTTCCATTATTCCTGAGTTGTATCCCTAGCATTTTAGCAATCATCTCAGACTGACTGAGTGCTGTGGACACTTATCCACACTTTATAAATCCTGCTCTCATCATATCGTGAGTCTGGATTTCTCCGAAATCAAATGGAAGAAACTTTGATTGGGAAGCATAGAATTCATCACAGTTGAAGGCAGATATTAGTGAAACACAATGTGCATATAAATCAAACATTTTTGTTACTTTTGTTTTATAGTTGCATAAAAATCCAATATTGATTTTCTATTACAACATCCCCCAACAAAGCAAACAAAAGACAAAAAAAAACCCTTGAAAATGTATTTCCCATATAAATTCAATTCTTTAAATTATCATTGTCAATTTCAATACTTACTTGATGTCATTACATGAAATATTGTATTATTAGCAAATTGGAAAACATACTGATATAATTTAGGCATTTTGTAACTTGCTTCGATGAAATGAAAATATAGATTGTTACAATTTTTAATAGTCAAACAGATTATTTGCCCAAATAAAAAGGTAAAATTAGGAAAGTTTTTGAGTCAATATTTTATTAAAATAAAATTCATGTACTCAAAATATGCCATCGATTTTGCATCTAACTCTACCGGTTAATGTTCCTCTTCTATGCCAATTAAATATAATCTCAATATTAGAATAAAAAATTTTTGAAGTAAAAGAATGGTAAAATATTAGCATTTAGCAACACAGATCCATTTCAGAAGACAAAAATGCACTGGTAAACAACTGTCACACAGAAATCTAGAGAAACTTCTAGTCCCAGCCAACAGTGATGTGGAACTAAAGAGAAATTCAATTTGTTTGGCACATCCACATTTCAATGCAAAAAAGGGAACATTTTTCAATATATGAAGATAAACATAGCACAAACAGAAAAGACCTGTGTGCAAGAACAACTCATGCTGTCCTATTTTACTCTGTTTTCTATGGGGGATTAGAATTTCAAACCCGAAACTTGTTTTCAGTACAGACACTCTGTAAGCCTACAAGTAAATAGATGTACTCTAATTAAGACAAAAAATGTTCCAGTTAAAGAGCAAAAATACTTTTCAAACGTTAGACCTGAAATGTTATTTGCTAATGAGTGAAACAGAAATTTCTTTGACTTGCTCTAATCTGCTAATATAAATTTAATTCTATTTAGTGAAAATTATTTACGTGAATCAAAAGTTCAGTTGAACTTTTGGACTACACTGCTGAACTTGGACACAATCTGGTGGAAAACAAGCACTGAGGAAAGAATTTAAATGACTTGGATGTGAGGAATGAAGCATTGTACAAGTTTTTAAATGCTCGAATTACTTCATTGTAGTTCCATTGCAAATATTCAAGAGAGAAAAATGGGGTGATTTTCCAGAGAATCAAGACTGGTGTTTAATTTCTGGAGGAGACAGTTGGATGCCAAATTTCTCTAAAACTTCTTTCTTTATTGTTATTATGACAGTTTCCCACTATGTATCCCAGACTGGCCTTGAACTCATGACCCTCCTGCCTTTGTCCTTACAAGCTGGGACTTCAGGCATCCACCATCACATCAAGCTGACTTTTTTTCTTTTCAGAATATAGACAGTATCCACGAAGTCAACTAGTCAGATTAGACAGCAGACTTCTCAAACATGACTGATTAAATCTTCAATTAATAATTATTAAATGTAATTAAACAAATTATTGAGCTTTGAGACATGTTTGATACAGTCTAGAGTTCTATATTATAAATCATTACTGAAACTTCATAACATATTTCCCCCTCATAGCAGGCTTCCCTCACTGACTTACATATCACCTTTGCTTACTAAATACATCTAATGATGGCGACTTTGGTATTAAAATGCTATGGAAACACATATTTAGTGCCATTTGAAAGCACCAATTGAAATACATACTAATCATGACACTGTCAATGCAGAGAATAATTATCTGTGACTTTTATCTCTTAATAGAAACATAATTGTAGTGCAGTATAGTGCTGTTATTCTTTTTAAAGGAAATTTCAAGTCACATTAGTATTCTTAATTTTTCAAATAATGCATTGTATACCTTCTGAACATATTTTTCTTCTGGCCATATAAGACTTAGGTATAATCACAATAATCTCTTGCTTTTTCTGTTTATTTGAACCAGTTGTTTTCAGCAATATGAGCAAATTATTTTGCTTTACTTTTCTGATTTTGAGGGTATTTCCATATGTGCCAATAGTAATAAAAGATAGTTTCAGACAAACTATTAACAATCAAAATGTTTCATATTCTTGAAAGCTGTGCAAGCCTTATAATTTTGCTTATTATAAATACGACGTTAGCTATTTATCACATCAAAACTCAGCTATGTTTCTCCACAGCTCTGAAATTTGTACAGTTGGTATTCTAAAGAATTTTACACTTAAAGCTTTCCGAAAGTATCCATTCCTTTGACACATGTGTCCCAGCTGGTTTTAGGACTTGGACCATTACTTTCTGTCTAAGGAAACTGGCAGGAACCAATATGAATTCAGCATCTGGAGCAGCAAACAGAATTAATCAAAGTGAAAAAGTATACAGAATTTATAGACAAAGCTGTCAGAATACAATACTAGGTAGCAAGAGCTTCATTCAAGAGTAGACAGAAAATGTCATCCATCTATTTGATTTTTAGGTTTCTATTTTATTACAAAATAATCAACGTTCAAAAAATATTTATTTAGCACTATGGTATGCGTTGAACATATAAAAAGGAATAGGGGACAGTTAGCACAACTATGCATTGCCAGTGAATAAACTATATAACAAGTGTTATAGCAGGATCATGTAGAAAGTAATAAGAAAAATTTGGGGAAAATGCAGATGGAATGGTAAGCTGCTACTTTTGTTTGGCTTTGCTATAAGATATGTAATATATGAAAGGGTAATTTTTTGGAAAGATATAGAATATTTATCCTTTGTAAATTATGAATAATTTTATCATCAAAGTATGTGTACTGAACAAATGTTCAAAAAAAGAACTAAGAACTTTTGAATATGAAAGAAGATAAAATGTAACTTATCAAAAATATGGCATATTTGTCAGCTATGGATTGGAGCAATATTTTTAAGAAGACTACCTTTCACAATTTATTTTTGAGAAGAATTCTATGTAGTAACAATCTAAAATGAATTGCAACTGCACAAAGAATTTTCATTTTCAACTCTTATCATCCATGTGCATTGGTGATCTGATAGAATTAACTAAGATGTACTGACCTATCAGTTAACTTTTTTTAAAGAGCCAGAATATTTTTCTTTGTTTGAAATGATTTGCATACTTGATATATAAGATTTGTTCACATGATACTCAAAATTATCTACATGGAAAAATATATAATCGGAATCTTTTCCTATCCTACACCTACTCTAAAAACATCTCAGAACATGTGGCTATCCAGCGTTGTGCACTAACACACTTGAAACGGTCAGTAAGCCACTCACTGAGCTTCCTGTTAGCTGAGATTCGTGGATGCACGGCCCATCTTTTAGATCTTACAGAAAGGATTACCTTTTTCTGCTGTCATCAGAAGTTTTTGACTTTTCTGTTTCCTCTCCTCAAGAAACTGCTCTAGAATTTCAATTTTTATCTTTATATTTTAAACGTACAAGCCATAAAACTCTTTTTTCCCCTTTAACTGAAGTATCATTCCTCCTTTGGTTTGGAACATTTTGCACTTTTGTGAATCTCAGAAAACTGAATAAACATTCATGGTGTCTTCAAATGCAGAACAAAATTTGCCATAAAAGTAAATACATAACCAGACCAGATATAAAACACTAATAAAGATCTGCCTCTGAGCATGCTCTCATAAAATGTAGATTCAATATATTTTTAACTGTTTTTCCTTTTATATATTCCGTTTGTCCTAAGAAATAAGTGCATATTTTATTTGAAAATAAATACCATCTAATGAACTATAGTAGAAGGCAAATTCCTAGTTCACTTTTCCAATTGTAGAAAGAGAGTAGAGAAGCAGGAAGAGTGGTGGAATTTATTATGTGAAGTATCTGGTTTTTCTTTAGATTCCTGACCAGTGTTACTGGAAGTATGGAATATCTTTTGCCTAACAGAAAAATAAAACATCAAAAGACACTCAGGTTACTTTTTTCTCAATGAATTACTTTTGAGATAAAAAGTCTATTCTTCATAATTTCTAAGAGAAATGTCTAATACTTCCTTATCTTTTTTTATCTTTGTTACTGTATTGAAATTTATTGTACTTAAAAACTTTCATGCAAATCATTTACATAATGTAGATTCGTCCTTAGTAGAAGAATACAGAAAGCAGAAAATACTTATATGGACATTTCTGTCATCTTTTGAGAAATGAAATCCAGTCAGTTATAATAGTAAGTATATGCAGTCCACACATTCAGAAAGTTGAAACATTAGTATCATAAGTTGAAAGCTAGTCTGAGCTAGTAACAAGACCATGCCTCAAAAGCAAACAATAATGATATAACAAGTACCATCCATATATACTGTTACTATTGTAATAATGTACAGTTATAATTTTTACTTGTAATTATTAGGAACACTCTGATACCAATACATGAACAGTTTTCTATAAAACTGTCCAGATGATTGTTATGTGTTGCTCACAGGCACATTGATTTAAAAAGAGATTAATAACTAGGGTGATGTAGTTTGGGATATTAATTGCTGTAATATTAAATATTCCCAGGGATCCCCTTTAGATGCATACTATGTTTTGTTCATATAGATTTTTTTAAGACTCTGCAATGACATATGGATATGAAAAGTCCTGAAAACTAAAAAGAAGGATGAATAATGGGAGAAAAGAAATGGAGAATTAAAAAAAAATAATTTAAAAATCATATGCAGCAAAGTGTTATTACTCCTACACTAATAGTACTTATACTCCTCAAGTTTTTTTTAAATGTCCTATAAATAAAATAAGCATGTTTAATGTAGTTGTCCACAAAAGGGCAAATGGCTAAAGGAAATGTGTGATACACAGATAAACCAATAGAAATAGAGACATATACACACTATACAATGTTTTTTAGCCTGAAAAAGGAAGTAAGGCATCTTTGTGACCTTATAGATCAACTTGGGGGACATAACATTAAGTGAAATAACTGACATACAAAAATGAAAACTATATAACCTCAGTTATGTGTGGAGCATATAATAATCAAAGTCCTAGATTTAGATTGAATAGTTATGAGTGAGTAGGAGGTAGAGAGAAACGGTGAGATACTGGTCGAAGGGCACAATTTTCAGGTAAAATATGTACGTTCTGGAGATTATGCAGTGTGGGGACTATAGTTAATGTGATGCATATCTGAAAATTGCTAAGAAACTTTATCTTAAATATTCTCACCATTTAAAAAAGCAGGTAGGTGATAGATATACTATGATTTAATCATTTTGCAGTGCATAAATACATCACAATATTATGTTTTATACCATACACATAAGTGATTTAATGTGTTAAATAAATCTAATAAACCTGAGAAAGTACACGTTTTAAAATAGTTGGAAATATTTAAAGGTGTCTCATCTTTAATGACCAACATAATAAAAATAATTATATTTTTAAAATGCAAGAAAAATGTATTATTGAAAGATATACAAAAGATATGTCATAGATCAAGCCATCTGTCCGAAAAGGCCTTTTTAATTAAAATAGAATGCAAGCCACAATGTAATTTTAAATATTTTAGGAGCCATATTATAAAAATTGAAAAGAAAAAGATGAACTTAAGTTTAGTAATTTAGTATTTTAACAGATTAGGTTAAGTAAAGTATCATTCTACCCTGCAATCATTACCCAAGTTATGAATGAGACGTCTTACACTCTACATTTCACATTGACTCTTCAAATTCTCAATCTGCACTAACTGCAGTTGAATTTCTCATGTGGCTATGGGCTGCTGTATCAAACGGCACAAGATATCTCTATCTTGAAGTTCTTGTGCTCTTTTCAAAACAAACTCTTTAAAGGGATGGTAGGGGAGTGGACAACAATAAAATTAGGTATAATTCGTAGGTCCCAATGTGACATATGATGTGACATCCTTTAAAATGAAAACCAAATTTTATTCTGGCTAAAGGCAAATGTTAGTGTATTTTACATATTCTAAGGCGAAAATAAAAACAAGTAAACTCGGGTATGGATAAAGAAAGACTTCAAAGAATTCTGTTGCTGGGTAAATGGTTTTAAAACCAAAAGCGTGGCTCATGCTATTAGCATTGACTTGCAACTGCAGAAAAGCCTAAGAAAGTCAGAAGGCATCACAGCCCAGCAGACCAGTCACAGAGAGAGTGATGCCTTTCACATCTGCAGCTTATTTCAGAACTGAGAACTGACAATTTGTAGGAGTTGAAACAGCAGGGCATATAGTAAGTGGGTATTTCATTGCATACTAATGACTAAGTCAGTGTATCAGGAAAAGTATTTAAGGTCGGCAGAAATACGATCGATCATTATAGGTTTATTTTTAACGGGTTATTTCTTTTCATAAGAATTTAAATTTAATGCTAACATTATTCTGTTTCTATAGTGTACATGTTGTGCCATTCTATGATACTGAAGCACATAAATGTTTGGAAGTTTGTGTTTACAGGCCTTTTGCTTGCTCAATAATTTAGGCATAATGTGTAAGGACACAAAAGACAAGGGGGAAATGAAAAAATATATATAAAGGAAAATTTTCAGTAGTGTAAAACATGTTAATTATTTTCTTACTATCCGTTTTGACTTCCTCAAAACAATATACTATAGTATACATGACAGGCATCCCAGAGTAGGATGCTTTAATTGTATCTTCAAGAGGACAAAAATGATGATTTAATGAAGAACCATCTTCACTAAGGATTTCATCCCCTCATTTTCCAGATCATGTATCACGAGAAGAAGACAGCATTTTAAAAATACTTGTTTATATTTTTGCAATACATGCAGTTTGAAATCATCTTGGGGAGTGGGTACACGAGCATAATGCCTACAGTGCCTGTACAATTTTAAAAGCAAATACAATGTCTCTAGCATTTACCCAAGTTTAGCTTAAAGAGATGGGAAAAGGAAAAGGAAAGGTTGTTACATGCAGTACATTTATGCAGTGTATAGTTTTTTGAAGTTGAATCGTAGATTCCTTGAAGGAAAAATGGTGAGTCCTCTTTTCATTCCATGGCCAATACCGTTTTGAGCTGCCATAATAATTTTACCCTTTCTACATGTTCAGGCCTTATCAAGGTTAAGAATTTCCTGTGTCTGAAAATGTCAACATCTGGAAAGCAGATATTATATATATGCATACATAATGTGTATAATAAGACATATATGGTTTAAATACATATTTATATCAAAATATACCAAAGATAGCATCATTAAAATTATAAAGATGTTCTAAACACAAAAACTACAACTTGGGGAATTTTTGTGCGAACAAATTTTTTTTAAAAATTATTTGTACTATAGTTGGACTATAGTTGGATTCCATTGAAGAGTTAGCCTGAGTTTTCGGGCAGGTTGGGGAAAGCTTTCTGTTTACTGTCAACATTGCTATACAACTCTTCACAATGAGTTATGCCTTTCTTCTTTCATATATTGTTTCTCAGGTTACTTGTAATGTGATAAATCTTGTTTAGGCTTCTACCAAAAAAAATTACCCACTGCCTGTATGCAGAAAGAGTCCATCCTCTTCATTGTTATGTATTCAAGCACCCAGACATGTACGTATCAAGTTACTTCTGTGTCACAGGAACCACAAATCACGTTGCATTTCACAAAAACTCAGCGATTTATGACATTAACTGAGAGAAAAACTAACTATGAAGAACAAAGGGCTTTGAATTTTTCAATCTATAGTCATGGTTCTAGAGAAAGAACTTGGCCTTTAGAACCGTGAAATAACTTTGTCCTTCATAAGGAGTTGCATTATGTCCATGTATTGTCAAAAATACATCTTGTGCACAGCAGTCCAAATAAGAATCACACAAACCCTCTGGCAACTGTACAAGCAGTTTAATTTATCTTGCAGAAATCCACAGCGTGGTATTTAATAAGACCCTAAACTAGGTACACGTAAATTTATTGAACAGTACCATTTATCCTGTTTCTACCTCATGAAGCTCCTTCTCAGCGTCCGACTCTCAAGAGAGTAACATACTTCCACTGTATATATAAACATGAGATAAAATAAATAGCCAACAGATACAAAACTCTGGTTGTGATCTGATTTTCTTTTTCCTTTAATAACCAGGCATAGTTGAGTAAAGAATGTAACTTTTTTTATTTCTCTCTTCTTCCTCTAGTCCATAAGGAAATTCTATACACCCCAATAAAATCTCAGCAGATTTTTGGTGAGAAATGAGGGGATGTTTATGAATGATTTTGTGTGATGTCTGCATGAATCTTTCACCACTGTTCCACATCAGGCTGACAAACACTATTGGTATATATGGAAACCAAATTATTGCTTCTGTGTGCTTGCTGCCCTCCCTGTTTTGAAACAGTAGGGAACATTCCTTCTGCTGTCATCATCCCCCCACACGTCAGCTTTCTTGTCACAGCCAAGGGTGCGGCCTCTCCCAGGCACAGGAAGTGGAGTGGAGCCATTCAACTGAGGGGGCTGAGCAATGGGAGAAAGCCCAGGTGCAGACATTTGCTTTGTGCTTCCTGCAGAGCATACTTAATCTTCCCAAGCAAAAAGGGAACCATTGAGATAATTAAGCCTGGATGAGTCTCTTTGCAATCCTGTTTCTCACTTCAGAAAATGATTATTGAGAAAAACAGCAAATATATATCTTTTGTTCTTTGAAATAGCTTGACCAAATTTAGTATCTTAAAACTTTGTATAAACAATGACTATTTTCAAGTCATCAAGAATTTTCAAGTAATTTAAAAATTCAAAGGGATGTCATAAACAGGGAGCTTTACACATACCATGTCTGTACCAGGTGATGTGCACATTATGAACAGCAAAATACGTGCAAATGATTCTAATTTTTGAGGTAAAGAACCTAGGCCCAGGAAGGTTCTGAAGTCTACCCCCAGCCACATTTTCACTGACATCAAATCATGTTTGCCTGATGCAACAGAAGCAAATTTTTCAGAAAGGTAATGGCTACATAAAAAGTAATCCCAAGATAAAATGCAATCCTAACAACTTTATGAATATTTTCATATACATTCATTTACATTGCTGATGATCAAATTCAGGACCTCAGGAATACTAGCCAAGTATTCTAATTAATCCCAGTCTTGGTTTATAATTTGGGGTGAGAGGGAGAAGTAAGTCTCTGCTATGAATTAAAATCAGGGCCCTACTGCTGATTTAATATTCTCTTCCTTAGAATAGTAGCCATTGGTTATAGTTATTCGGTTCAGAATGTCCTGTAATTCTTTTATTCTCTTGAATGGTTTTATACTATTGTGTTACGTTTGATGTTATTGTATTTGAAACTATGCTCAACTATAGCAGAGAAAGATATATTGTGATAGCTACTGTTAATGTCCAGTTATCTTATTGTAATGTGTTGTGTTGCTTATATTGTTCTGTTCTGATCTGCATTGTTCTGCCCTCTTTTGTTTTATTCTCTTTAAAATAACAAATAAAATAAAATAAAATAAAATCAGGGCCTTCATAGTGAGCCATATCACTTAAAAAAGAAAAAAACTTTATATTGAGACAGACTTGTACTAAATCGCCTAGCCTGATTCACATATAAGAGCTTCCTAACTCAGGCACCTGAAGTGTGAGATTATAAATTTGCAACACCAAATGCAAAGTGGATTGTAATTTTGGATAAAGAAAGCAAATATTCTATCATATATTTAGGATAAGAAGTAGTATAATGGTGTAAATCTCACACCATTTTGATTTTGAGTCAAACTTGTTCTTATATACATAACATGCATCTGAGGTTTTTGTTTTTACTTTTCCTATAAGGATAATACAAAACCTAAATTTAAAAATATTTCAAACACAATTTTTTATTAGATAATTTCAATAACCTACACAATTTTGGGTTATTTATTTATTTATTTATTTTTAAAATTTTTTGATGCCAGGGATCGAAGTCATGACTTCATGCTTGCCAGGCTAATTTTGTTATTTTAATATTAAGGAAAAATCTGAAAAAGAAACATAATAAAAGATAGGTTTACTCAAATTTAAATGAACAAATTGAATTTCATCTGAAAATTATATAATATCTAAATAGATATAAAAGCTTTTTTCATATAATACCTCATCACCATGAAGACTCTGGATGGTTCTCTATAGTATCTCAAAAATAAGATAGTTACACTACTAATCTCTTTTAGTTAATCAAAAAGAACAGTATGTGCTTTCATTGTTTGATCATTTTATCAAGCCTAAAGCTTATAATCTGAGCAACTAGTTTGGAGATAACAATACACAATATATTAACCATTGTTTATCTATTATGTTGTTTTGAAATTCTGTAGCATCCTGTTTGTTAGTTTTTTCATTTAAAAAAATTGATACTTATTGAGAAAGAAACTAGAGGTAATATTGAAATTATTATTTTGATATTGCCAACAATAATTATTAAGTCTCTAATTTTCCTTCTGATATCTATGACAATTTACATACTATACTTGGAAGAGCCTAGACTGTTATTACCCCATTTTCCTTCAATTCTACCTTTTTTTTTTTTTAGGACCTAAATCACTCTGACAAATCAGCTAAACAGAAAAGATATGCATTTGCTAGAATTTAGACCAAAAATGGACCCATGGTCACTAAAGTGATTCTGCAATGAAATTCTCACATATAATAGGAATTAAGAGGCATGCAACAGAATTTCTAAAGATAGCCAGTTTGCTATCCTTGTACAAGATTGTCAAAATGGTCTAACCAACTTTGGAACAGATTAAGGTACAGGGATGTTTAATGGCCAAGTTAATTGATGCACTTAATTTCACATTCTATTTTCTTGCATTTAAAAAGCCTTCCATGAATATACCAAAAAAGTATAAGATATTTGTGTAGATATTAAAATTATTCTTTCTTATTTCTTCCATTGATGCAATTACCTCAAATTTTATATCTTCCTTTTTCTGGTTCCCACAGTGTTTCAAAGAGTGAAAAATAGTTTGTATATTCTTCTGAGTTCTTTTTCTCAGGTTCACAGTCTAAATAGCTTTTATTATCATGAGGATTGTTATTTTGAGTTTGTGGTTTATATTTTGCTAAAAGTTTATTACTTAGAAAAATAAGTATTTGAACAGAGAACATAAGTAAAATTCAGGTATTTTAATTAAAAGTGATAGACTGCATTCTTCAAGCTATTTTTATATATTACATTATTTGATATTAAAACAAATATGGACAGAAACAGAGCTAATGAATTTAAAATTTTAGGGTCAGAGGTTTAGCTCTCTGGCACAGGTGCCTGCCTGGTAAGTGTGAGGTTGTGTGTTCGATCCCTGATACAAAATATTTTTTTAAAAAATTTATACTCTTGCAATAATTGTATTGGAGTCTCAGTATCTTTTGATTTTTTACAGTTAATACAACATTCCTCTAATTTTCACCTTCACATCCATTACTTCCCTTTTACAATGAACATATATAAAATAGCCCTTGTTAATAATCCTCAAAATAAAAGTATAACAGAAATCTACAATTTTTGAGTAGTTATTCTACAATTAAGGAAACAAAAAAATTGTTCATGATCAATAGTTTAGCTACATGACCATGTAATTTTCAAAGTTTCATGTGCAAACATTTATGCACATATAAAATTTATCTCTATCCAGAAAAAGGGAACCACAAAATGCCTTAGCCTTTTTATGTGAACATCTACTGCACATAAAATTGTATGATTTGTTTATTACAGTTGTTTTATTTCATTAAATTACTAAATCATAGATATTTTAATATAAATTTCTATTTTATGGCATAGCTATACTTAGAAAAGATTAATTATCACTAAGAATATCTTATTTTATTTTGGATAATAAAAATTAAATTACACCTAAAATCCAATTTAAACTAAACCTATTTTCAATCATTGTATTTTCACAGTATCAGTAATACAATTTAATCATTAGGAACTCTACTCTGGTAAGATCAGACCACTTAAAATACCAGTTTTATATTTAAATGGTTTTTACGGTGATAATGCCAAAATACACTGTTAACATTTCTGTGTTATGTTAGACACTGTAGAAGTGCAGACTTAGGTAAGTTTTTTTTAAAGCTTTATGCCAACAACAAAAATGAGAGAAATCATTTTGACAGAAATAAAAAACGTAAGGTTGCAAATAGCATTAGGTTGAGGACCTGCATACACTTCAACAGGCCCAAGGGGTAACTTGGTCATGTCCTCCTCTAATAGATTGCAAAAGGTTCATTTTAAGAACAAAAGAAATAATAGAGCATTTTAGAGAACATTTAATTAGGCTCTTGTGAATGAAAATAAAATTGGAAGACAGTTTCTGGGCTTTTTGCAGTTCAGGTATCTGCATATGAATGCTTTTTGTTTCATTGATTCAGTAAAGCTTTACATTGATGATACAATGGCATAAAAGTCTCCCTACCTTGGCTTTAAATACAGCTGTATACAAATTTAATTTATGCAATGCTATGTTAATATCAAATTGAACATATTGCTTGTAATTTTAGCTCCGAAAAGCTAGTGTGTAACTTGAAATCACAATCACAACCTTCTTGCTGTAGCAGCAACAGAGTATGTGTATTCATGCCATCTAGTTCAATATGATTTGTTTTCTAAGGAAGTGTTATTGGTTGCTACTAAATATGGATTTTCTGTTCTTTCCTTTGCTGAAAGCCAACTTTTGAAAATAGGATCACTTAAAGAAAGACAGTTGCGCAAAGAGGTAAAAAGTGCTTAGAGGACAGCTACTGGGCATCTTTCCCTTGCTAGATGACTTTCTGTCACTAAGATCACTGACAATGTTAATATTGAACCATATTTCCAAACACAACCCATATACATTTTAATGTATATAAATCTGCATTAATAATTATTCAAAACTTATCAATGGAGCCAAAAATTTGTAAAGTAGTTCAATTTTCTTGGTTGTTGCTATGCATCAAATATGGAGCCAAGATTTTAATACTTACAGTAGTGAGAAGGAGAGTATATTGTGTTAAATAGCTTATTAGAGCTTTACAAAAGTATATTTCCAATGGAATTTCGCTTATTAACTTTAAATACTGTTACTATGGACTTTTAGATAAGTCTTTTTTTTCAAATCAACAAAACTGCATCATAGCAACTGACCAAAAACTTTTCTCTACATGAATTTTTTTCAAAATTGAGTTACATGTAAATACTCAATCCTTGTGAGATTAGTTCAAGGAGCCCCTGTGGATACAGAAATCTGTTTAAATTCTTCATATACAATGAGGTATTGGAAAAGGAAAGAAAAACAGAATGGGTAGATGAAGAATGGATGGACAGAAAAACACTTGTGACATTAATAAATGGATTTATAAACTGGAAGCAAAAAGAAATTTGTTCCATTTTTCACTTCTAAAATTGTATATATTCTTATATTTAGTAAAAGGTAAAGAAGATAAAACAAGAACAAAAAGTGTGAATATTCAATAAAGGTAACACAGATACAAGTGTTAAAATGTCCTACAACATCTCTTCAATGAAATTTAATTTACCTTTTCTGTTTGAATAATCTCTCATGTATCTGAAATCCTGTAGAAATTTGTGTATTTCATTAGTTATATTATTCCCAGGCTTGTTAATCTTCTATCCATACAAATTACACTTTATATACCCTTAAATTAAAATTATTTTTATATGTTTTACACCCATATCTCTCAATAAAGGAGTTTTACCTAAGTTCCTCATTCATTGTCTTAAATACTGGCTATGCCTATTTTCTCTCATTTATTTGCTTAATTTTTCCACATTATAGATTTTAAATAAATGTTCAGACATTTTGGGTTTGCAATCAATATGCTAGGGAAATTTGAAAAATTGCCTCCACTATTTAAAATGTTGTCTACACTAGAATAGCTTCAGAATCAAAAAGTTACATGGTCAAAATATACTCTAAGGGGCTGGGGATTTCGCTCAGTGGCATAAGCGCCTGCTTTGCAAGTGCAATGTCGTGAGTTCGTTCCCCAGTACAAAATATATATATATATATATATATATATATATATATATATATATATATATACATATATACTCTAAGAGTGAAACAAAAATTTTTTTCAAATTTTTAAAAAAATGGAAAGGAAAGTTTTTAACCTTAATATTATTTACACAATAGAGGACTTATCAATTGCAAAGTTTAAAAACCCTGCAATCATTCAGTAAAACATGAAAAATTAACACCAATAATCACATCTGGGAAACACAAAAAACACTTCTCTGTATGAAAATCATTCTCGGTTTTTAATGATAAAGTATACCTTCTAAAATAATTCTATTAATAACTAAAATGTCTTTATCATGGAATTTAAAAATTTTTACCAAAACTCAAATTTTTAAATAGGTATAGAAAGAAAAAGAAGTAGGTAGATAAGAGATTGCAAAAGAGATTATTTCTTCTAAGCATATTTCAGTTTTATGCCCGAAACTTCTGTTAGTGTTAATGGTAGTCAAATGCATAAATCCACTGTGCAACAACAAAAAAGATGAAAGTAAAATCTATGAAATGAATGAATTAAATCATTATGAGTAATTTATTGATACATGACCTCTTCTATGTTCTATCAAGTACATAGTCTAACTTTTTGAAATCGCACTTAAAAAGGTTTTACACACTAATTGAACAGCCATTCACTTGGCTTATTCTTCACTTAGAGCTCTCCTAACACCTGTGAAGTAGGGTTTTTAAAATAGGAGACTGGATGATAAAAGCACTAATATCTCATCAGGGAATATTTAATAAGTGGAAGCTATTAGCCAACTAAAAGACATAAAATAGATTAATGTTTCAAAGATATGTCAGTTTGGTATTATAAATTGTTCAGCTGTCAGGGAGAAAATCTTTGTAACAGTTGAATAATTTTGCATTTAACCTCACATCTTCATTAGAAAAGTATATTTAATTTTTCACGATTATTATTCACAATTGTTTGAAGATAATCATCAAAAATTAAGGAGTATCCCTGTTCAATACATTAGTAAAGTATGATTTTGATTGGACACTAATGATATGAAATATAACTTTATTGCTATCCTAGTATATTATTTATTACATTCACATAATATTATTATGTAGAAGAAAATATAATCCTATATCATTTGACACTGCAATTAAAACAAACAGAAAATATCATTCACAGGGCATGCTTTTAACTGGACTTGTCTTTGCTCACAAAAATGATTGTGTATTAGCAGCTTTCAAAAATATATACAATATCTAATAAAATCAAATTGTAGTCTTGTTTTTATTTAAGGTTAAGCTTATGATAACTTAGACTCAATTTTTTGTTTTAAAATTATTTTGCTAATCAACACTCTTCATTTTAAAAATACTGTCATCATTTAAAGATCTTGAAATGCAATGTAAAAATAATTCACATTCACTACAGTGAAAGAAACTCAAGACTATCTGCAAAATAATCTATGGAAAATATTATCATGGATCCTAGAGGTCACACATAATAAATGATTGTGAACTATAAAAGTGTTTAAATACTAACATTTCAGAGCACTACTAAAAACTTACTAAGATTGTGCCACGTCTTTATCATTGGCAAAACTGACTTTGTAACATTTAATAATAGCCTACCTATCCACCAAAAGAATTTGTAGTGAGGCACATCTGTTTCCCGAATTTCCTCCTAGTCTCATTTTTCCCTTCTTCTTTCCTTCCTCTTCCCTTCATCCTTCCGTCCCTCCCTCCCTTTCATCCTTTCTTTCTCTTCCTGTCTTTCTTCCTTGCTCCCTTCCTTCCTGCCTCTGTCCAGCTCCCTTCTGCTTTGCCTTTTCCCTTGCTCTGCTCTTTGCCTTGACCTCCCTTTATCCTACCGTAAATACTTCATTAAAAAAAAAAAAATCATGTCAACAGGTAAGAAAAGTTATCATAAGGAAAAGTTTAAAAAGTAATGTTTTGTTACTCATTTAATGGTGTGTATATAAAATTTCCTATTTAGTAATTACTGTACATGACATTTTAAGCACCTTGAAAACATTTGAAAATAGAAACTTTGTGAGTCCATTTTACATACAGCAATGAAACACAGAAGTCTTAAATAGCATATTGAAGGCCAGATTTTTAAATTGAGGATTATGCCCATCCCTTTCATTGCTTTTCTATGATGCTATCACAAATTTCAGAGGAAATCAAAAACAAAACTTTTTTTCCCCCTGAACATTCATAAAAGGGAACTCCAGGAAAGTATTAAATTAAGGGTAAGAATGCAATATTATATCAGAAACATTTGTTTAGTTGAGGTTACCCAAAGAGAGTTTCAATCTGCTTTAAAATTCATCTATAACGTGATAGTTTTTAAAAATTTAATGAGTTAAATTATATTTTCTTTCTAAATATAGATGCTTGTTAGCAATTATTACTATCAACTACAGACCGCAGTATGTATCATTTTTTCATTTAATGTTATTGCATTTGTTCTATACTTCAGACTATCATATTTTTTACTAATATAGAAGTAAATTTTTATTTGAAAACATTATAATAGTAACCTAAAATTTATATTTTCCTTAAAATCTTTAAAAAATAACAAAATGAATTGATTTTACTACTTAATAATATAAGTAAATGGCTTGAGCAAATTTGAGGAATAAAATTTATTATTTACATAAAATAATTTAAACTTGTGTTAAGTGAGTAAAAAATAACTTCACTCCGATTTTCTCTAGTCTGTTCACATTCCACATTTAAAGATATGTTGACAATCAATGATTTTAGCTCACAATTTTTAATATGGCCCCTTTCTTTATAGCCATTGCTTAGTTGGGAGAAGGAAAAAAGAATGCCAGTCGATAAAACCAGATAAGATATACAATAAAAAATCACAGTAAAATGTCAGTTTCAAAGAGTTATGAGATCTATGTAACAAAATAGTTTTGGAGAAGAAAGTTGCCTATTGAAAATAATTTAAGCGGTAAACAGAAAATAATGATGTGATTATCCGAGAATATTAAAGAAGTATGCAATTGTCAAATTTGTCCAAAAAAGTTCACACAAAATGAAGTCTCAAGAAATATCAACATATACGCCAAGTTAGAGCAAATATAGCCATACTTAGGGTAATCACTTATTCTGTCACACTCCCTGTGATAAATAAATAAACCCAAAGAAAATAATTTGTGGGCTGGGGGTTTAGCTCAGGCGCATAAGTGCCTGCTTGGCAAACATGAGGTCATGAGTTTGATCCCCAGCACCAAAAAAAAAAAAAGAAAGAAAGAAACAATTTGATCATTGAAAAAATTCCCTATGGAAATTCAATGCATAAATAGTTTTAGTCCCACACTTTTACAGAGTGGTAATTCCTCAAAAGTATTATTGACATGCAGTAGCTTCTACATACAGATACAGGAAAAATTGCAAATAACAATGATAATCAAAAGTACACATTAAAATTCAATTGACTTTTCCAGGTCTTTCTTAAAAATTTTCACCATAGCCATGCATGGTGGCACACACCTGTTATCCCAGCACTCAGGAGACACAGGCAGGAGGGTGGCCAAAGGTTTTAGGACTGAACCTCATACCCAGAAAGTGTCTCAAAAGAAACAAACAAGAAAATTCTCACCAAAGGACAACTTTGGTCCTTACTACAGAGCTTTAAATAGTCTACAAAGAAAATACCTCATCTTTAACTTTTGTCTAAAACGGTGTCTTGCCTCCTGTACAAATAATTCAAGTTGAATATTCTCATTTAATATTTTTTCTTTAACTGCTACACATGTATATTCTACACATGTATATTTTGTAGAATATACATGTGCTTCCTGGCCAGAATGTTAAAATTTTGACAGATTAAATCTTTTTAAATGAACAAATACAACAAATTCTATGTTCTGCAAGTGTAAGAAAGTCACAGACGAATAATACAACTCTGTAAGTATAGTCAAGGGAATAAGGATTAAAACTAAAATACTGAATTCAAAATGTACAGTATCAAATTTCTTTTTTTTTTCTTCCATTATTCTGCCCCACAGGGAATATCCAAGTTTTGCCCACAGTAATTTAGAAGCACTGGTTCTGAAATACAGGGAAAGGAATCATCGGCCATAATTGAACCATTCACTCAGATTTCCTTTGAGAGCATATTTGATTGGCATAATATAAAAATAGAATACACAGTCAGAAATAGACTTAAAACTGCTCTTGAAATGAGGACTAAATGGTTCATGAGATTGATGAGACAAAGATTCTATTACTCCAAATCACTGGCTTGAGTCCAGTTTACATGAAAGTGACTAATTCATTACTATAGAGCAATCTTCAGAAAATGATGTGGTATACAAGTTAATGTTTCTATATGAAAAGACCTTTCATCAAATGCTACTAGCAAAAATAAAAATCTTCCCCAGACAAAAAAGCAAACAACTTGAAGCATGTAACTGGTGCTTTATAGGTATTCTCAAACACTTTAAATAATTCGGGGAAGATCACTTTACTCTGAGCACTTGTGCAAACATTTCCTGAGCCTCCATTGTGTGGAGCAAGAGTTGTGTGCCAGATTATAATTATGACTAAGAGAACATTTAATGACTGATGAACTGTTGGTGAACATTACCTTCAATGTTACCTGATTATGCTAATGTAATTATGCATTATTTTCTGAGTGTTCTAAGTTTCTACTTTTGTCTTTCCCACTTAGAATTTTCACATCCAGGTCTAACTTCATATTTAGAGGCCATAATAGAATATGGAGTGATTTTACACCTCATGACGTCTCAGGTTTATGAGTCCCGAAATTGCTTTTCTGTTGTCTTCTCCCAGTTCTTTCAGCTTTAGTGTTGTGCATTTCCTGATCCGTGGTTGGGAAAATGACAGACAGATGTGACATGAGCACATGTTATGATAGACAAATTGATAGACTCTACCAACTTTTGCTTAGAAAGCTAGTCAATATGTAAATAAATACTCTGCTATAATTTTGCAATTAGATAGCTGAAAAGAAAAATATAGAACTGTAAACCTGTGTGAAAACAATTCTGTCAGGAAAACAATTCTTTAATATCTGATTTAACAAAATAGTAGCCAGGAAAAAACAGAAAACATTTATTTATTTGAGGATGAGTGACATGTTTTTCTTTTGAATAGGCTGATCTAAATCAACTCTTCTTATTCTTAAGAAAAAAATATGCAAAATGCATAAAGTGCACAATATTAAGAGGAAACTTAGTGGTAAAATAATTAAACAAAAGATGCCCAGCTATGCCTGTCCCATTATTTTATTTACTTCTAAATTTGTTGAAAATTATTATAGCAATTGAATTTTTAGAGAAAAGAGCCATGTAAATAAGTATTTCTAACATAAAAGGCAGCTTAGACTAATTCTGTCCACAATGCAAAAACTGGTTTCCCTGGATGGAAAATAATTAATTGGTACAAATACCTGAAGGAGATGGCAAATGAAAATGGAGATCTATTGACAAGTTTGCAGAGGAAAACAAAAGTAGGAAGACTCTGGTGATTGCACACTAATGATGCTTCTGTAGAGGTGACAATAGCTAAAATAAATTAACGTGACCTGCAGTTCTGCCAAATGCCACTTTGTTCCCACTTTTCTAGCAAAAAAAAAAAAAAAACTGTTAAGGGACACCCTCTCTTTATATGTTTGTTCATAAAAGCAGAAAAGTATGAAGATATCCTATAAAATTCCAAGCATAAATGAAATAAAGGTTCTCATTAAATATCTTACTATAAGACTAGATTAAGAAGCATTAAGAAGCTAATACTTCACATTATATGCAAACACCAATAATTTTTTCTCCTTTGAAAAGTATTCATGATTTTAGAATGCATGTCTCCCAGAGCATGCGACAAACACAAGACACACACTCACACATTTAATTAGTTGTATAATGATTCTAAAAAATTTTCAGTGGCATCACTAATATTTGTTGCACTTTTCTAAAAGTGCTAACACTTTCAAAAAATATTGAATATTGTAAAAATTCAGCTATAAATGCAGAGTATAAAATTTACCAGCATGTGTTAGCCACTGTACTCATTAAAAACAAATAGAATATTTTATGCCAAAGTTTTGGAAAGTGTATTTAGATGCTGGCCTAGATGAAACACATAACATACGGTATTGTCCTAAATATCAAAATAATAATAATATAGCACTATGAGAATAAAAAAGATATTTCTCTATACCACTGAAAAATCTCAAAGAAATGAGAGTAAATATGATATACACAGATTAAGTATGGAGTGTCTTCATGGAATGGTTTATTAATCAAAATGTACCTCAAGATAAAATTAGATTAAGCAACTTACATAATACTTGTATAGGTGGTTTACCTTAAAAGCAGTCATTAGTTTTAGGATAGTTTAGTAAATAGTTTTAAAATTCAATAAAAACATATCCAATTTGATTTAATTGGATGGGAATGAAAACTGGGCTGAAACAAAGAGACTGTATTTGAGCTTAATTTTCAGAAAGCACTGTAAGACCTTGCTCATTAACAGCAAAATAATCTAGTGCAAAATAATCTAGTGATAACAACATGTAAATTATAGGGTTGTCGTCCTAGAGACAAGTGATATAAAGATTTCCACAGTTATGGTAGAGAAAAACATTCAACATTTCAACATAAGGAAAATGAATGTAGGAAATTCCTTATAGCATTTAAAGCTTAAATGAAAGATCAAGGTGATATTCAATCCAGTTGAACATCGAATGGTATAAAAGTGCAAATTAGTCAAGCCTGACAGGCTACGATTGTAATGCCAGTAGTCTGGGAAGCTGATGCAGGAGGATTGTGCACTTGAGTTCAACTTGCAGATAACAAATCTGCAGAACTCTCACAATAAATTATTTATAAGGGGCTGAAAATGCCTTAGGTTCAATCCTCTCACAAGGAAGGAAGGATGGATGGAAGGAAGGAATTTAGGAAGGAAGGAAGGAAGGAAGGAAGGAAGGAAGGAAGGAAGGAAGGAAGGAAGGAAATTTCTTTGCTTCTTTCTGTTTTTCCTTCTTTTTGTTTTTTCTTCTTTTATTTCTCAGTACTGGTTATTGAACCTAGGACCTCTCATGCAAGACAAGTGCTCTATGAAACTGTCCCAATCTTTTTTATTGTTTTGAGACTATTTTTGCTATGTTGCAATGGACGGAATTTTGCAAGCCTTCTACTTCAGCTTCTTGAGTAGGTGAAGTTGGGATATCAAGCAGGTACTACCACGCCTGCCTGGCCTCTTCTTCTTTTTTTTTAATTATTTAGTATCAATGCACTGGTTGTTTACCTAGCACTGTTAATGAAGTGGATGGGCAGAAACTATTAAGAATATGTAATTAAGTGTAATTATGATTCATGTGATCACAAATCTGAGTTAGCAAAATATCCCTGCTGTACTAACAATCGCTTCAATTATTTTGAAACCTTGAGTCAGGTCAGACCAGAGAAAATGTCTCTGGTCTTTACTTACGGTCTCTACAAAGGTTAACTAAACTTACTTTAAACAAACATGTGAATTAATGTTAGGGAACAAAACTTTTGATAAAATAAAATGCTAGGGGAACATAAAAGACTGAAATTTTTGTCTTCACATATCATATCATAAAGTGGATTAAAATTAACTGGTATTTTAAGAGGCAGTGAGAACTGGCCAGAAGTGAAAAAAGTATGAGGTCTAGAATACTTCATGTCTCTAGAGCAAGTGTTAAATCAGTTGTTTTCACAGCTTTGGAAATTGAATGTTCTTGTGAAAGATAAATTGTGACAGTTTTATACGTACCAAGCATGGATCAAAGTTTCGTATGACATTCTGTAGCACAAATAGACGAAGTTGACTGCTAAGCAAATAATTCCCCTGTGGAAAAGGCCAAAATGAACTGCACACCTTCTATGGCAAACCTTTCCTGCTCATGAATGAATACAAGGATGCGTGACAGAGCAGCTCTCCACTCATTCAGTACTGAGTACATTTGCATTTTGAAGAGATCATTAAGGAGTTACACATAAATCTTCACATACTTTGAAATCATGCTTCGATCAAGTAAAGAGAATGAATGTTAATTATGTACTTGATACAGTTTATAATCACAGTTCTAGATCAAGGACGGTTTGGAGCATGGAGGTGCATTTAAGGTATTTTATTTGATCTGTTTATTTTATAAATGAGAAATCTGGGGAACAGGAAGAAAACCGATTTAAAAAGAGAGAAACAGTGGGTTAATACTTAAAATTTGATTGTCAAGAGATAGTTATCTTAAAATTGAAAATGAATTATCAACCTAATGGATTTTAAAATGAAGCCGAATAACACAAAGTAGACTAAAATTGTCACATTTTAAGGAAATTTAATATGGAGTGTCTTTGATTCATTTAGTAGAGCTATATGAAAGAAATTTTAAAATATTTCAAGAAGAAAATCAGGTAAAGTTACTTCAAATTAAAACCATCATTGTCCTATGTACTTTTATGATAAGTTTATTAGCTCATTAAGTACTGGAAAAATTAGTATTGTCTTTATAAAGAAATTTTACAGCCTATGCTTGAATGTTGCAACTTTATTTAAAAACTGTCTGTGGTGACTAGGATAACTTTCCAAGTCTCTGTGGTATTATTTTCTATAGATACCGCAAAAAGATAGTACCTTTTTACAAAATTCAATTAGTAATGTTTAATGCATGAACACATTGGTGAAGAAAACAATGCATCTTGGCTTTTAAATTCTTAAAAGACATTGTTAATTCACCAGTGTAACTTGTATTTCACTTCACCAGGAAAGCAACCATGGTCTACTATTCAGTCATTTGTCAGAGAATGGTGTAACTATTTCAAAGTGATCTCACCAGTCTGAGCAAAAAACAAAAAGATGTACATCATCCATTTCTATGTCTCACACTCTCCAAAATTTTTTTCTTACATTTTTCAGTTAGAAAGTTGTTCTCAAAGAACAATCACTCTCCTCTAAACCACTGTTCTTCTTTATAAGCAAAATGAAAGCAAAAGGAAACAAGATTAAGAAAGAGTGATTACGATCACCAATCTATGAAAATGTATAGTGCTATTTGGCAATTACAAAGTACAGTCCAGTTTGAAATACCTGAAAATTAATTTTATTGTTTGTATATATAAGATTTCATTTTTATTCACTAAACTTAACTAAAAATATCTTACCAATGAAAAACATAGATAATCGCAAGTATATCATGATTATTGTTGGTTAAAAAAAAAACAAGAAAAGGAAGTCCATGTGAAAATAATGTAATCACTCATTTTAAAACTATGTTCTCTTCCCATATTTTTTAAAAGACTATTTCAAAATCTTAATTCTTATTGGTATGAAATAAAGTGCTCTTTGGAGAGTGAGTGACAGTAGCAATATTAATCCAACTGCATTTCACACTGGAAACAGAATGCTTAACAGTTGATACAAATGTGCTTCCTAGAGCAAGTTTCACAAAGGCAAGAAACTCAAAAAATTCCTTGGGGAAAAGAAGCAACTGTACCAAAAACAATCGAACACATTATGTCTGCTATCCAAAGTAATCACTTTTCCTTCCATATCTTGTCATTTCTCTACACAGCACGAGATGTAGAAAAGCAGCAATATGTTGAAGAACTAAGTGTGGAAACCTACTGAGGAGGGGACCTGAAACATACTAAATATATTTGTGGCAGAATTAATTCCAACACTCAGGAGGAAGCTGCTAATACATTCGAGTGAGCTGTCAAGTGAAACAGGAAATTTTTTCTATGCATTTTCTAATGAGTTTTAATATACCTCCAGTATTTATTTTGAGATACTCTGCTTGTCAAGGTGGAACTCTTGTTCTCATTTTCAGATAATTGACTAGTTTAAAAAAAATCTTTACTCCATTTTAAAATATTAATAAAATAGTCCACTTCAAACACAATTCCTTTTATCCTGAAGGTACTGCATTCATTTTATTTTACAGGTAACTAAAATGAGAGAGAGACCACTGCAAGTTTGCATCTTTCATTCTAACTTGTGATTCAAATGTATAGCTTTATCTTGTTCTATGATCCAAATACTTGAATTTTTCAAAATATACAAATTTAACAGTAAGACTTATGTCATCTCATATGTGCCTGTGTCTGACATTTAATACATGACATTAGCTCTGTATTCCTAAAATCTGCTACTTGCTGACTATCACACTAAAATCTCCTAATTTTTTTATTCCTTTGGGTTATTGGAGATTAAATCCAGAAAATATATATTCCAATTTAGAAGAAATTTAATTTAAATTAAGACATCTAAAATCATTTATATTAGTTAGGAAGATTTGATTTATTAAGTGCCCATCAAAGGTTATTGATGTTTGATAGAAATATAATATGTATTCTCCATAACACACTGTCAAAATCATTTTGGAAAGCAAAAAGCCAAGCACTTAAAAAGCTTTTCTCAGTTAATATTGCTTTCACATAAGATAATTCAAAAGCATTATTTAATAGCAAAATATTAAATTGAAGTTTGTGCTTGTAAATATAAATGGAATTTGGATAAGGTCAGCAAGACATGTAACTATTGTATTAAGCCACTTTGCCTTCCTAAAGACTGTGTTTGCTTCTTCTTTATTAACCAGAAGATTTAAAATGTTGAATTTTTATAATCTTCACTTTCTAAAGAATGACTCAATTTAAATCAAACAATAATGATGAATAATGAATTTATAGCAAATGAAAAATGAGTATATACTCAAATAATGCCCATAAGTTTCCTGTTTTATTTGTCAGTTTGAAATGTAACTTAGAAATAATACCACAATCAACACAAGTATATTTGTTACTAGGATGAGAGTCTCCTGAATTCTGTTTCATAGTGAGCAGGCTGGGTTTTCTTACCATGGTAGTGCAGTCATTTGCACTATATGATTCTGAGGGCAAGGAAAAGGAGGGTGGCACAGTCTGAGTGTTCCACAATGGAAACCAAAAAAGACTAATATTTATAAATTTTAATAATGAAATATTGATACATCTTATACTTTATGATAATGTTTGAAGAATAACATTACTTATTGTGAGATTTTTAAATAATTAGACCTTTTAAATCACAAAATTACTTTTAAAACTTTATACTTTGTCTTTCTAATTTTAAAGAGAATATTTCCAATATACATAAAATTTACTTATAATAAAATTACAGGTAAGATGATTTTTAAAAATATATATGCTTAATATTGGAGCTTTTTACAGTGACAACAAAGGTAATGTAAAATGTTGGCCAGATTGTTTTTCATTTATTTATTTTTGAAATTGATTTTCTTTCATCTGTCTTGGACTAGCAATTTGGAAGTTTTTAAATTGAGAACAGCCATCTAAATAAGGGGGGAGACAGAGAGAGAGAAAGAGAGAGAGAGGCAGAGAGACAGAGGCTTTTAGAATTTTCTACTCTCCACTGACACTCTGAAAAGTTTTATTTATTTATTTTTTAATTCCTGGTAGTGTGTTATTAAAAAGAAATTCCACCAAATAGTTTCAATTCTGCCATTTGCACCATATCATTCTGAAGGAAAGCAAAGGAGGTCTATACCTAAGCAAATCAACAAAACAATAATAAATTATAAGAAAAATACTGCTACATCCCAATACCGAATACAAGGAATACAAGCACGATATCTATCTATATTATTTAAAGCTTCATTAATGTACCTGAGTCATAATAGGCAGGACTAACAATCTATTGGATGGACAAAGAATAAATATGCATTGCACAGTAACACCCAGCTTTTCCATGACTATCAGCTAAGACCTGTTCACAGACCACAAACTGCTGTCACTCAGATGTATCCTTGAGTAGGCGAAATGAAATGGACCAATCAGGAACGCTCCAAACGTGGGGAGATACATGTCCTTCTTTGCCGTTATAAATATAAGTTAATCATTTCGACCAAATGTTGAATTGGTTAATATTACCCTTTATCTATTATATAAATTTAGCAAACATTTATCGTATATCTAATATCAAGAGTCGGTACCATCAGTATGAGGCACTACAAACACAGATACACAATGTGCTCTCGTACACTGTATTTTGGGCATAGGCCAACTATTTGCATGAATATCTAATACATGAGTGGAACACGGATGGAACTAGTGAGTGTAAATTCATACAAACGCTGTATCTTGGGTAATGCATGAACAGCAAGGAACACATTAACTTTCAATTGGCAGGGATATTTTCCATCTGGAGAAATATTTTAATAGTAAACATTAAGCTGGCAATAATTTCCTATATGGACTACGTGTCTTATATACTACTACTAAAATCAGAGGAAAATGCAATCTAGTTTAGAGTACTCATTTTTAAAGCAACATTTCAGGATCAATTGTCATTTTTGGTAGTGAGTCATTATTAGAGATTACTGGTTTTCAACAACAGTTTCTAGTTCAGTAACTGGATTTGTGCATTTCTTGTTCAGAAGTACTCTCATGCATTGTTATTTTGGGTGGGATTATGTTTCTATTATGTTTTAATTGGTTATTGTTGGTAGGAATTAAATGTATAAATTAGAATATATCAAGCTTAAAACTTCCCACTTTGATGTATTCTTTTATTAACGCTAACACTTTGCTTCTTGATTCTCTAGGAATTTTGAGGCTATCATAGCTTCAGCAAATGAAAGTTTTCCTTTAGAACAGCTATATTTTTATCTTTTCTGTTGTCATTACACATTACCTAGATCCTTCAGTATACCTGAATGTTGGTAAAGCAGCACACTTGTGTTAGGGGGATATAATGGAATTTCTAGTACACTTCCCACTTACATTGTCTGTTGTACTTTTACGGGTATAATTTACTATGATAAAGTTATTTCTAAGTTACTAAGAAGTATTTAATAAATACTTATCATATATATGTAAGAAAATATTCCTTTGATTATCCTAAACATTTTAAATTGCTTTCCATAAAAATATTGTGACATTATAAAAAGATAATTCTGATGTGAAATGAAATGAACATTTTTGGCTCTAATTAAAATCTAAACACTAGTATCTGCATTCCAGGATTGAATTTCAGTAAAATAAGAATTATGGGAATGATAAAGAACTTCCATTAATGACTTGAATAAAAGCATATAAGCTTTAAATGTTTTCAATCAAACAATTTCATTTACTAGAAGATGATTCCAAAGCAAATGCATATTCCAACTTTATGATTAGGGCATATTTCCAGGTGTTTAAAGCATAAATAAAAACAACATTTAACTTTGGCATCAAAAACTCTGAAGATTGCAAACATATATCACACACATAGAATTGGGACTTCTGTAACTATGACACAGGACTTGAAACAAATTTAAGCAGGAAATTACTAAATTCAAAGTAGCATGGTGCAAACTGAAGGCAAATAAATATATTTTATCCCTGACTCTTTTTAAATATTTATATATTTACAGGTTCATAATTCATTTACCATTGGCCATAATTAAAGTCTATGTAAAATTAGAACTGAATCTCATGATTGTGTATTTGCCAGGAATACAGCCACTGTTTGATTTACTTTGTCCACTCCCTAGTGTCTATCATCATTCCTGAAGCAATGTGTAATAGTATACACACACAAAAAAAATAAAGAAATGTAATTGTTTCCAATAATCTTGGCCCACTTACCTTTACTTCCTTTTTCAGGCAGGGAAACACAAACGCACAGTTAATAAAATTTACACGAGTAATGAAATAAAATTCTAATAAAACCTCTAAATAATTAGATGGAAAATGTGCTCTTACTTTAAAAATAATTTTAAAATTTTTCAGTAAATTTGAATAGATCTCCAGTGTCCAAAGTGGCTCATCATTTGCATGTGATGTGCCTATATACACACAGGGGTTTTTCCCCCCTATTGAACCCAAAGGTTACTGAGTCAATCTTCAGCCACTTTAATTTTCTTTCCTACTTTTTTTTTCTTATTTATTTATGTATGTGAGACAGAATCTCACTAATTTGACTAGGCTACCTTTGAACTTGGGATTGTCCTGCTTCATCTTCCTAAGTAGCTGGAATTACAGACATGTGCCACCATATCTACCAAAACAAATATATGTGTGGGTGTGTGTGCATGTGTGTATTCATGTTATCTTGGACTACAAAGATTCTCTTTTATGTAACTAGCATAGCTTTTAACTTATCTGCTAAACTTATAATAAATTTTAGCTTGATAACTGGAAAAAACTAGTTTGGGATCTCCTAAAATTTATGTTCAATGACAAATCATTCTAGAGCTTGCATACAAGTACACTGGTTCACTAACACATATATGAATAACAAAGAAGATGAGAGGTGAGCATGATAATCACATTTGAAGATTCTCTGTGAAACATTTATGTTACAATTTCAATCTAATCAATCTAAATTTCAAGAGAGAGAAAACTTGAAACATGGCTAATATCTATATTTTAGGAAAACCCTATAATAAAACATTACCTTAAAAAATAAAAAAATGAAGAAAAGTCACGTCCCTAAAAGGGAGGAAATGTGTTCTGTAATAAAGTGAAACATCTTTACGACATTTGCTACCCATTATTCTTTCAGAAACCTGATGTGAATCATGAATCAGTAGGTGATTTGATTCTTTTGTAATAATGCACAGCAGCGTTATCAAAATTGTCTCACACTATGCTGTCTTTTGATCAAATTTTGGGACACTTTCCATGATTGCTTATTTGTAAACAAACAACTATATCTTGTTCAATTTTTAACACTGAAGTTTGCAGTTATGGACATAATAACACATGATAATGACTAAAGAAAAGCTCCAGATAACAAATGGCATTCAATCATGGAATTCACTTCCTATTTTTAAAAAGTGACTAAAATCAAACTTCATAGTGGCAAAATATACTAATATAATCATTTTATCCGGAAGATGTGTAAGATTAAGGATGACAGAAAATTTTGGTATAAAATAAAGGCCTCTGACAGCCACATGAACCAAAAGGAACACATACAACAAAATATTTCAGAAAGCAATGTGTTTGGTGTTAATAATTATCCTTAGATGACTTTCTGCCGTTGTTTAGACATTTTTTACTTCAAATATGACTTTCGGATTTTACTATTTCCTTAGATTTGATGGTTGAGCATGTTTATGCATAATAAGTGAACTCACAAATAAGTTGTTGACAGGATTTGAATTTCATCTGTTTAAGAAATCTGTCAATATATTCTGTTCATTTATAGCATTTGCCAACAATGAATTCAAGAGCAGATCTGCACCAGAGAGTCTCAACCCTAGTTGCATATTAAAATTATACAGAGATTTTTAAAAACCTGATGTCTGAGAAGCAACCCAGATGAATTCTTCATCGAACTGCAAGTCAGGCCTGTGCCTGGCTATTTTAAAACTATCACAGGTGATTATAGCAAGACGTCAGGATTTAAAACCAAAGATTTATATATTTACTTTCTTCGTATCCACAAGAAGTTAAATAATAATATCAAATAACATAGAACTAGGAAGCAAATTCTACAGATTTCTAAAAATGTGTCAGAGGAATACATTGTTTGAAAAATATTGTAATAAGGGATGTATTTGATTACTTTTTGATGCTCCTTAGGATTATGAAAACATGTCATTCACTTAATGTTTTGTAGATAAAAATGCTAGGAAGAATAAGTATTCAAGTCCAGGTAGAATACCCTGCAAAGCAATGTGAATAATTATATCTTTATTGTTTGGTTATTTTTTATAGAAATTGAAAAGTAAATATAATATCCAATAATGTATTAACTATTTTATAAGATACCATATTGTGTATATGTCACGGCTATCATCTGACTTAATTCCCTAGGACCCCTGTGGAGATTTTAAGTAAAATCAACTAAGTTATGTGGTGCCAATCGATTTCTTACAAATGGCACGAATATGGTTCAACAGTGCAGCACCTGCCTAGCAAGGCCAAGGTCTTGAGTTTGATTCTTGGAATCAAAAAAAAAAAAAAATCAAAACCAGAAAAAACAACAACAACAAAAACAGAATGGATTTATGGCTAAGAGTGTCTAGATTCAATATTCATAATTCATATCTTGAAGTTTTCTATGATTTTATATCAGTGAAATTCTATTAATATCAAGATTTCAGTCTACGCTTACAATTAAACATAAGTTGATACTGTCAATTTGCATATAAGACTTAAAAGTTTATAATTGAAAATCTTAGATACAATCTATTGAAAACCCATCCCACATCTTAAATGAGAAAAAAAAAATAAGACTAAAATTCTGAAGGGCTTAAGTGATTTTCCTAAAAGCACATATGTAATACAACCTAGAGTTAAGACTATAAACCATTTTTTTCTCACTGTACATCCTGTGGTCGCATGCTGTCTCCTCATTTCTGATGAATTAGTACTGCATTTCCTTAACAGATGACACTATTTAAAAAATTACCTTGCACAGGTGAAAGCATCAGTGGATATTAAGGGGGAAAAGTGCTAGACATATACTCAGGGACTGTCACTTAAGGAATAATTAATTGGTATAAAAACTTTCACCCTCGCAATTCAGTAAGCTCATGGATAAAAATGTTTTAGTTTGCACTGATAAAGTTATATTTTATACTCACAGAGAAATGAAAAGCCCCCAATGGGCCTTTTGTTAGCAAACTTGACTACACAGTTTTATTTTAACTAGCATACAATGGAAAACCAAGCGCTCACGCCACACAGAATGGTGTTCTCAAGCTTTATGGAGCACAAGTCCCAGTTACCATGCAGCTTCCGATTCAGTGGCTCTGGGGCAGGAACAGGAACTCTGCCTTTTTGTAAAGCTTGCAGATAAGGCTAGGGTCACTCAAAGTGTCCTTCATGGGTCTCACTTTGACTATCAAACAAAGGAGACATATCATTATGTTCTACAGTATCATTAGCAGGAAATCCTATTGAAATAATTTCGAAAATAGAAAAAATGTTAATTGGGGATCTACAGGCATCTTTACTGGAAGAAGTCACACTACTCTGCTACAATGGACATGCGGTGATAAGACAATATGTGAGGAAATACATCAGACTCCAAAAACTGTCATAAAACTCAGTAACGGACATACTGCCAAAGTATGCATATCAAACGTATAACTCTCACTTGAATTTAAAATGAAAGCACTTAGTGCATGTAAGCTTTCAATAAATCCTACTGGATGATGGCACCAACTTTCTAATAATGTAGATGAATAGGGAAAGTAAGGCATGCATGGGATTTCATTTTATTAACGTGAAGGTAGGTATGAAAACAGATTTTTCATGACATACAAAAGAAAGTTTCTAAGGATGGCATTAGAATAACAAGCACGCCACGTGAATAGTTTTGTGTTCTTGACCCATATGCTGTGATTACACCCCAAAGCACGTTGTCATTCCAGTTTCTAAAGTTCTATCAACTGTCGATCGAACTCTCAGTTTTAAAAGCCCATATTCCTTTCTCATTTATCTGATCCTTAGATTGCTCGGCTGGCCTTTTAGGTCATTGTTACAAGTGCAAATGCACTGCCTGAAAATGAGCAGAATGATAGGTGTGTGGGGTCATACTAGAGGTAGTCATGGGACCCATCAAATGCAGCAGTTAAAAACACTTTCAATGCATTAGGGACAAAATGAAAACGCGTTCAGCACTTAATATTAAATACACTAAACACTGTATTTACGAGGCTCTATCCATTGCTTGCTATGGTAGTCATAATCATTTTTCACAGCAATGAACCCTCTCAAATATTTAATAAATACTTCTTTCTCAAGATCCATGTAGACTTGGGGCTGTTTACTCAAGTACACAAAACATCACAGAGAGGAGCGATTGTTTTATGTCTTTAAGTAGTGTCTCCAAGCAAGCGTCATTTATCATCAAGAGCAGCTGCACATCTTCCCTCAGTTACAGTTCATGTCTACAAATTTGGAAACCAAGTGCTTACAAGATCTTTTCTAGCTGGATTCTAACCAAAACCATTCAAGGATTTCCGAACACGACTTGGGAACAAAGATCACATTCTTCTTTTTCATCTAACATCAGATGAGTTTAATAACTTTATAACTGGTTATACTGAAGCCAGGTTTTCCACCTTTTTAATGCCTGCTACCTAATTCCTAAGATTAAACTTCTTAAATTTAATTCTGTGGCTCACCTATTCAAAACCTTTAATTATCCCTTGCTGCCTTGGAATTAAACACAAAATGTCTATCCATCACAAAGCTGCATCATAGATCCTCCATTAATATCTCCAGAATTATTTCTCAATTTATTAAACTCACAGTCTCAGTTTATGAAGAGCTTTATTATTTCCCTTTACATCTTCTCCAGCTGCTTTCTATACTTAATCTAAATTTTCTCTTTTTTTGCCAACTCCATTAATTGCCATCTCTCATACCTATTTTAAATATCTCTTCCAGGGCTCCCACGAGGCATATCCTTGTCTAGTATAACTATTTTTCTTAAAACAAAACAAAACAAAAACTACTTTTACTCTTATGATACATTTTGTAATTCAAACCATCTATGTCTCTCTTATACATACTAGACTCTTTATAACTGCTGATGACAACAAATAACTATATATTTCTTACCGTAGATGATTAGTTTGATAATCAGATAAAGCATTTTGAAATTATTTAGCTCTTTTACCAGGAGAAATATCACAGAAGGTTCACTGCAATCACGAGGACTACAAGAATCTGTTCTGTTAAAATAAGAAATTCAATTAACTAAAAACATTTCCATCTGAAAAGAGACCTCAGATTTTGATTGGCTGTACCAATTAAACATGAGGGTGGCAGCCATTCCAGATGGTAAGACATATTTATAAAAAGTTTTACATAGAGAACTTCAGTGTAAGGAGGGACATTTAAGTTCATCTAGTTGAAGTCAATATCTGAATCATTTGTTCTACAAACAATTATCTGAAACCAAATGACTTAATCCCTTCTATTGACAGGGAACTTGCTACATGCAGAAAGGAAATTTTCATTTGAGACATAGGTCTACTTTCTAGACTATTCTTCATACAGTTTTTTGAGACTCATTCTTTCATGTGAGATCATTGATCTATTTATTTCACAAGAGATACTTCTGATACCTAAAAATTAAGATTTTGGTCCTCACAAATTTTTTCAGCTTAACATTTTCAATTCTTCCAATTAGTATGTCAACTTCTGTTTCCTCAACTTCCCTCTTTTTCTCCTATTTGAGGTTTCGAGTTTGTCTGTGTCATCCTTAAATAGAATTCCCAGACTTCAGAGATAGTCCAGGACAACCAAGTACAAATTAGCATGATCACTTTTTGGTAGTGAGATATTGTATTTCTATGTCAAATTTCTCACTAAAATTTTGAGTCTGGTGATGCAGTTACTTTATCTAGTAAATCAGAATTTTTCCTCTATCCCTGAGGAGTTTATTCTCCATTTAATATAATAAATCATGTTTTATTTAGGAAAGCACTTTTCCTCTATTAACAACTTTGAGCCATACTTAGTACCTCACTGAGATAGCCTTTACACTAGGACAGTACCTGCCTCTAGGATCCTAAACCTGAACTTTGCTGTTAGTACAATATTGGTGTCTTCATACTAACCAAAGTTTTTGCATTCAGAGCCAAATGAGCTATTCTGAGTTGTGCCAAGGAAGCTTACTGTAGCTATTCAGTGAAATTAGAACAAACAAGAAAATTTGTCACCACTTATAATGCAGCACTAATTCATTTTTCATGTCTGAAAAATGTAATTATATGGTTTTTGTAATATAAAAGACATTGCTGTATATACTTACCATAAACATTTTGCAAATCTAAACTAATTGAAATACATGTTTAAAAAGTAGAATGGTTTTAAAATTACAAGTCATATAAATTAGGAATTCAAGAGAACGATTGAAAAATACATTTTTGTTTACTTGAAGGGCAAGAAGCCTTATAAAAAATAACTTCTATTTCTTAAAGTTGTAAGTTGATTTCTTATCGGAAAAAAGACGTGGAATTGGATTACAGCCGTAAACTGTTAAATTAGTATGTTGTTGGGAGGGGCCAATTGGTTACTTGAAAATGTGTTATATTTTGAAAGGGTAAAAGGACTTGTGTGACTAGAATCAATAACTTCCCAATACAGAGTTTAAGAACCATCCAATTTAACTTTTCCATGTGAGTATTTATGATATTATCGTACAAAAACATAATACAGGTTTTATGGAGCAGGGAGAATTTAAGCAATGGTCATGATTGATTAACTCAGTTGTTTCTGTATTGACAGTGAGGGTTAGATATTTTCCATAGCTTCATCCATATTACCAATGATTTCCTCAGTAATTAGTTTCAGTGGTATATTTATCCTCATCATTATCCAGTCAGAAGTGTCCTTAATCCTACTAAATCCCAGCCACATTTCAGTAATTGCATTGGGCTATATGAACCTATTTTTTGAAATGACAAATTATTTAGAGTGAGGAAAATATTATTAAATCATGGCTTTTCTCATCGTCTGTTCAAATGACATGCCCAAAGACAAATGATATGGAACATGCTAGACAATTATAGTGAAATTTCAGATTTAGTTTATTTATTCCAATTAACATTTAGAAAACATGGGTTCCCCAGTTCTTTTATTTTCCGTGCTCAAGAAAGCAAGTTAAGCAACTGAACAACAACAACAAAAAAATCCTTTCATTGCATATCTCAAGGAGTATTTGTTTGCAACTCAGCTGTCACAAAGAAGTAACTCATTGATTTTACTTCTCTCCATCCCCCACTACCTATTGTTGTTTTTATTTTAATCATGAGTTAAAAGTTCAGTTTTAAAAGAAAAAAGCTTCTATGACACTCTTGGAGAGAAACAATTTGACAAAAGATCATTGATGTTTGCCTCAAGAAAAGATAACCAGAGGCTGGCAATTTAGGTCAGCAGTGTAAGTGCCTGCTTGGCAAACATGAGGTTGTGAGTTCGATCCTTGGTACCCAAAGAAAGAAAAGATAACTTGAATTGTATGGGAAGACATAGGGGGTATGTCCACCCATTTTAATTTCAAGAGAGGATGAGAATTATTTCTGGGTAGGTCAGATATGTACTGACACTCTAAAAATTCATTGGTATATCACCATTGGTAATCTTCCTAACCACCAGCAAGGAAACCTTCAAAACTTGAGATCTAGAATATTCATCTGAGCTAAGCACCAATGATTTTGACCATGCACCAATGATTTTGACCATGCTCAAAAGAGATTTCTGGAAATCCTGTACGCATTTCACTGCTTTGTTTTGTTTGGATTTATTCCGTTTTGTTTTAATGGGTTTTATTATCTTTAAAATAAAATTTAAAAAAGAGATGTCTACAACATCTTTAATCATAATTTAAACCAATAACTCTTTCCTATTTCAGCTAATTGCCTATATGAATACATCCTAGCATTTCTTCACTTACTACAATCATAAGATACACAGGAGTAGCAGGCAAAACTTATTTTATAGTTATATACTAAAGATATTCCAGTACAGTTGAATCACATTAGTAAGTTCACTGCAAATAAATGCCCCTAGCAATGACAACATTTTAAGTGGGGAGTGTTAATATGCAGCTGAAATTAATTTTTTAAACTATATTTAGCAGCATTTAGTGACCTTAAATCTACACCTGGAAGGTCTTGTACAAAGTTTTGAATGTCAGGCCAACTCTAGTGACAGAAAAGAATAATCATCAAGCCATTTTGAATCCCAGAAGTCTGGCGAGTCTCCACATAAGCTTTGGAAAGGCTCATTGCTTTAAGAATAGCATGAAACAGGCTGGCAGGCTTTTCCGCACTCACAGAGTAAATTCTGACAGTCCTTGTATGCTCCCTCATACCACGTCTGAAGCGACATGAGAAAGGAGCATTTTCTTGCCATTTTGTGCATGCATACCTGGAGTATGTAACTCAAGGAATTCAAAGCTTTTTGTCCTTTCTTATCAGACGGCAATAATATATCAGTGGAGATTTGTAAAGGATTTGGGAGAAGAGTGAGAAAGGACAATTAAATGTAGTTTCCACAATGTGAATGCTACATCACTCAATTTTTAAGAATGTGAAATTCAGTGCAGACATAGTTTGTGATAGAATTTCCTCTAATTACTTTGAATAACTGTGATTAACTGGATTCTACAAAAGTGTCTGCTGCCTACAAGCCTTTTCTAACATTCTGGCAAGGTACTTAGTTTCTTGATCTCTCATGTTCCGCTTTGTGAAATGCTTAAATTACCTCTCTTCTTGTTTACTGGAGCTTGTTTACAATCAGATGAGATTTTTAAAAAATGCTCAAAAAACTGTCAATCTATTGTAAACAACTGCTGATATATTAGTCATGGGGAAATTCTCAAATTAGTGGCCAAGATTTGATGCTTTGGTCACTTTGCAGGGTTTTCATTGTCCTGAAATATTTTCATATGTTTTACTCCATTTCGTATTACCCTAGCTCGGATATTCTGTACTACAGGATCGTATGTAAGATACAGATATCCTTCAAGACATTTTTTCCTTACTCCTTAGAGAATAGGAAATTACAGCTTCTTGTCTGGTGCTTCTAGCTTTTGAGCTCTTACCAGTGTCACTAAAGACAAGTGCTTTCCTGGTCAGGAAGCATGATGGTTTGGATCAAAAATGTCTCTCAAAAATGCTTATGTGTTGAGGTGTGCGGCTTATGGGAGGTGATTAAACCGTGCGGGTGCTCTGTTCCTCGGTGGGTTTGCATTCGTACCTCAGGGACTGAAAGACAGTGGGATGTGTTTAGAGGACGTAGCTCATGGTGGTGTGGCTTTGACGTGTGGATCCTGACCCCGCCACTTGCTCTCTCTTGGGCTCTTTTCCTGCTCTCTGCCTCTTGGATGCCATGAGGGTGGCAGATTTCCATGTCATCCATTCCTGCCGTGATGTTCATCCTGGAACCAGGTGGCCGTGGACTTAAACCTCTGCATCATGAGGTCAACTACACCTTTTGTCTTTTAAACTGTGTAAGTCAGGTATTTCTTTGCCAGCAATGGAAAATCTGAACATGCCGAGCAATGCCCACGAACACACAGCCTGACAGAAGACACTGACTGTTGCCTGGTTGGTGCTGTTTTCTCAACATCTGCCCAAGCATCTATCTGTAGAGTGTACTCATTACCAAGAGGATTGGTAGACTGACTGAAGAATTTTCTTTCCTAGGAGTCAAGAATGTGGGAGATTAACCCAAAGATGTGATAATGGAGAGGGGAAGAGTTGCTCCGGACCTCCTGTTACATGTTAACCCTGAATTCCTGTTTTGAACCAAAGCTTGTGACATTTCTCCATTGGCTCTTCATTTATTATTTTTCTGAGGACCAACAAAACTGGATAGTGACATTTCAACACTGCATTCAAATTTTGGAAATCAGAAATTTTTAATATTTTTAATAACTGAAACTGGGTTTTTTGTTGTTAATTGATAGAAATGAATTCTGAAAAAAGTATTTTGTTTGGCATTTTAAAGAATACTTTTATCACAAAAGCTTTTTGCTTTTATTTTGGTCATAATAATATCTGACATGAATACATATAAAAAATTCATAGATTAATAGCACAACTTCTAGTATCAACCATCACCCCAAGAACTGGTATCATTAATACTTTCATTTGAAAAATATTTGGCATCGGGCAGCACTGCTTTAAGATTACCTCAAAGTTTATCATATAAACAATTTGTTGGCAAAAAGATCATAAAGGGACATTTTAAAAGAGATTGCTATTCATAGCTATAAAATATATGTTGTGTCTGTATAAAATTAGAAAACACAATTGCCCAAGGTTTTTTAAATGACAGTTTTCTTTGAGCTAATGCTTTTCAGCATATTTTGTTTTTGAAAATTTGTTGTGATACAAATAGAGGAAAGGACCCAGGCCTAGCTGTATATCCACAAAATCTCAGCACTCAAGAAGGCTGAGGCAGGAGTATAAAAGCTTAAACCTAGCAGGAAAAACTAAGTGAGACACTTTTTCAAAACAATTTTTCTCAGGTTTCGTACAAAAGCTTTGGGCAAACCACATTTCACAAAATAAACGTAAAAAAGAAAAAACATTTACTGAGTATGCACTGTTTTGAAAAAGTTGTAGATGTCTTACATAATGTGTTTAATCTTCACAATTGTGTTTGAAATTAATACAAACATATTAAGGTTAAGTAAGTTGATACAGATTATGTAGTAACTTACCTAACTAAGATGCAAATCCTGGGATATCTACAGATTTGTTTCATTGTATAAACATTACTATACATATTGAAAAATAATCATTCTTATGTTACAATAAAAATACTTTTTTAGAAAACATAAATAGCTTAAATGGTAAAGCTTACAAAACGGAACTGTTTTATAGAAACATGCTGTCTAAATTGAGTTTTTTGGAAAGCATAAATGCAGTGGGGAAAAAAATTTCACAACAAATCAAATTACATTTAAAAAGTTGGATGAGAATTTAATTATCTACCAAACTTTCACCATTATCATTAGTTTTCCGTAACAATCGAACACATCATCAAAGGTGTTAGTTAATATTTATTTTTCAAGCTGTTTTCTCCACTCTAAATAGATTCTACCCAGACTCTCTAAGGGTACATTCAGATCACAAGGAAGGAAATAAATTAAAGGAAAACATTACACATTCAACCCACCTAAGTTTAATTTTCATGATTGAAACTCACACTCAAGTTCTTGAAAAAGTAGTTTATGCTCCTTGTTCGTCTGCTTCAGTTTCCATCTTCCCTACTTCACTGAAAATGCTCCCACTAGGGTCCCCAATAATCTTAATGCGGTACTCAGTGACCCACTTGGCTATTATCCCTGTCAAAATGAATCCCCGCACTACTTGACACAGTTAACCACTTCTTTTACTCCGAAAAACTTTCCAAACCTTATATTATCTCATTAAAACTGTGGTCTTTACTACTTTTTAACCTATTGAATCTTAAACGCTGTATTTCTACATTCAGTTCGTGACTTTTTTTTCTTTTCTATCTGAAGAACCCTCTCTGCTGTGTTTTTGTTTTTGTTTATCTATCCCAGGGATGAACTCAAGATCTAGTGTTCCCCACATAATGCTTATACCTCTGAGCTAAATCCCTGCCCCCCCTGCTGGATTTTTAAATCCTAAAACCCAACTATCATTTGGGATTCTGAATGTTTCCTTTCCCTTCCAGAGCGTACTTTGCAGCACATGTGTGCATTGCTACCACGAATTTTGCTGTTTCATGGAATCTCAGAGCAGCTCATAAAACCCACTCTGCTTTCTTCTGTGACCTCTGGAATCAGAGACGCTCCCCACATCTGTCATCGCTCACTCCACACGGAACTGGTCACCAAGGTCTCTGGTTATACACCCTAAATATATCCCAAGAACTTTTGAGCTCAGTTTCTCCAAACCTACTGCAGTTGTCTTTGCAGCAATTTTAATCAGGTTGCCCATATAGGTCTGTGGTAGACCCTTCACTGGCTCAGGTTCATAGGTCACCAAAATTTAACATACACAACAAGCAGCCTGATTTCCTTTCCCCGAGTTTGATCTTGTCCATATTTTTATTTTTTGCTCCTAGGGTAGTCTTTCTTGATTGGAATCATGATCATTTTATCTCTGTTTCTCTACTAAAAACTCTTCACTATGGAATTAAAAACCTGGGGAACATTATCCTGGTCATTTTTCATGCCTTATTTAAAGTGCATACATTGTAAAATAGTATTTTATGGGCGCTTTGTTAGCTCTTGTGTCTGACCATATCGATCTAGAGTATATTCTTCTATGCTTTGTGCACCAATTCTTTTTCATCCTTAATCGCAGCTCTCTAGATTCATCTGTTTTGCAAATGGGAATGCCCTGTGTAATATGGTGGAGAAGCTTTATTATTTGTGACCAGAATATGCAAACCCACTATTAAGATCAGTATAATTTCCAAGGTAATACATGGGACTCATAGTCATTTGGGAAATAATTTAAAAGCAATTATCCATTCATTAGAGTAGTGGTTTTTTTGTGTGCTGTCTTCATGAAAAAATGGTAGGTCATAAAAGACAAAAACGTGATGAGGAAAGGGCCACAAAGGACATTCTTGTCTACAACAGAAACATATGTGGTGCATCTGGTGACAGATATAAAGCAAAAGGGCTGAAGCCAAGGAATATGATGACAGAAAATTGGATATGATTCATTACATGAAGAACTGTGATATACAAAAGAAAAACTTAAGGACTATGTTACAAAATTGTTTTCAAAGTTGCTTATCATGTTGTTTAGTAAGTATTTCTATTTAATTGACTCCATGTAACAAATATAAATCTGCAGGACCTGTCTTCATACCTCTTTGTGTTTCAGAGGACACGCTAAGCTACTGTTTGCGATTGTGGATAGTTAGAAAATTATTTCTGAGATCATGGAGAAATTCCCATCTAAATTTGAGATGTAACAATCATTGGAAGAAAATACATACTATCTGAATCATTATATAAGATAATGTAACAATAATGTTCAGTTAATCTTTGGAAAAACTTTAGGGCATTAGCTTGTTCAGGAGAATTACTGTTGCTAAAATGTAATTGCAAAAGTTTTCTACTAATTTTATGATATTATTGTTATAGTTACTTTGATTGTCAAATAACATGACTTTAAAATGGCATCCTAGAATTATAATTCTGTGTAAATTCATCCTTTGATCTGATTTATTCTTTTAGCAATAAGGCAAATTTGCATTTTTCTACTAATTAGTAGATGCTTACATGGTGAAAAATATAACTATGTATTGGCAACTGACATACTATACTTTTCACTTTAGAAGATACAATCAACAACACAGACCAATAGCTATAATTGACCCCACGGGCTTTTATGCTGGAATGGTAGTTTAATATCTTGCCTAGGGTCACAATGAATTAATGAATCTATCTCTTAAAAAATAAAAGAAATTCATAATGGAATTGAGAGTATGGCAGTGAAGGAGAAGTGAAGTTTTGGTTCACTGAGTATTTGTATGTAGATTGGAATAATGCAACATGATAAGGTCCTTTGGCTATTTTAGACAAATCACCACCAGAGGCCAATTGAACAAGTATGACTTATGACTGACAGTGTAGTCAGAATTATTAAACTTTCTTAGAAATAATTAGACCTCTCAGGAATGGGATTTGTGCACACTGTTTGCTAGTTTCCCAATGCATAAAACACTGCTTACAATCAACACACAGATAATACAATTTTAATTGACATAACCACCTGCCCTGGCTTCTTCTATCCTCCCACTTTTTAATCTTTTGGGATACAATTTCATCTGGAAAAGACATTCTAATGTTTGCTATTTAGTTTCAAAATTCTGCTGAACAGTCCATTATTAAAAATACACAAAAGATTATGGAATTCATATTTTGGTTACATTACATAAACTTTGTCATATATATAACTATAACTATAACTATAACTATAACTATAACTATAACTATATATATATATATATATAGTTTGTTTATTTGTTTGTTTATTTTGAGACAGGGTCTCAGTATTTAGTTCAGGATTCCCTAGAACTTGTGATTTTTCTGCCTCAGCCTCTCAAAAGCTGAGATTAAAGGTGTGTACCACTAAACCTTGCCAGTAGTATATAATTTTTGAGAGGAAAAAATTCAAATCATGCTTCTTGAACCTAAAAGTGAATATATTCTTATTTTACAGAGTGTTAGACATTTATTAACATGCAACTTCAGTAAAACAGTAATAAAGTAATGCCATAAATTTGTTTCTCACCTTTATTTGATTGTACATTTAAAATAACATATAAATTAAAGTTCATAATCTTCCCTACTTACACACACGTCTGTTTCCAAAATATACACGTATTACTCTACCTACCGATTCACTAATTCAATTACTAAACATATTTAAACTCTATCTTAAAATAACAAAGGATGAAAATAAATTGAAGTAAAATTCCTTTTTATTTCATAGTAGGAGATGTTGTTTTGTAGACAGCTTGCATTGTAGAATACCACATATATCTAGCAAAAAAAACCATGAAAATAGAAAAGAAACTATAAATAAGTTAGACCAAAACTGGATATATTTAGGAGAGTTCTAGGACCATGAAATTCTATTTCTTCTTGTTAAATTTGAATTTTACACGACTAATACATAGCAAAGTTTCCAGGTCAAAGTGTTTTTTTGTTTTCTTTTCTTTTGTTTCTTTGCTTGTTTGTTTTTGAGACAGGATTTCACCACAGAGTTCAGGATAATCTTGAACTCATTTTAGCCCAGGCTGGCCTAGGATTCAGTGACCCTCCTGCCTCGTCCCTGCTGGAATTACAGGTGTGTGCCACCATGCCTGGCCTCCAGGTCAAGTTTTTATCCTGAATCTTTAGAAGGAAACAAGAATTCTAAAACTGAAATAAGTTTTGTGTCACATTAATAGGATAGGCAGCTTCAGAATTTCTTCTACTGTTTCGTGAGTTAAAGTGAGGAAACTGAAGCTAGGTATAAGAGTAAATATTTGAATGACAAAACAAACAAGAATATCAAGTGATGTGACATAGCTGTGAGCCTTTGAGTATCAACTGTAAACGAATCAGTTTAGCTATGGAAGATGTGCCAGGGTGTTAAAAGAATACCCATTCACACCAGGTCTCTTAGAGGGGGGCTGATATTTCAGAAAGTGCAGGGCTCTCTGTACTGTAATAAAGACAGCTGTAATAATTCTTTGTATTTGTCCACTTTTGAAAACTGTTGCAAACACATAAGCTTGAGTGATTTTTTTTCTTCTAATTCAGATGCATTCTCTAGTTGGCTCTCTTATCAGCTGCTATTCTTTAAAGAAAAATGAAAACACGAAAACTTTTTCAAAAATGAGATTTTCTTAGCACAGATGCCAGATCTCCACCCCAGAACTTCACTGATTTTTCTTGGCAAATGAATTTCCTGGAACCATCCTTGTCTGATTGGTAAATCTTTCCCAAAAGGTAAAAACAGTGTGCAATATCTTAGCACAGAAAAGATTTGGCAGAAAGTGTAAGAAAGAAATATAACCTATATCAGAGTATGTCCGCACTGCTGAAAGGACAGGGTTTTAGAAAATGAATACACCAACCCCAGCTAATTTTTCCTGGAATAGAGCCCTTCATAACAGTCTCTCCATTATGATCTTTCCAACTGACCTGAACTCCTTTGCCAGGAGCACGTTTCACTGTTCAGTGCTATAACAGATCATCACCAAGCCGGAATGCCAGATTGCTTTGGGAATTACATTTTAAAACTCATATTCCCTGCTCTCCTTTGGTGATTAATTACATTTGCCAGTGAATAGATAGGACTCTGTATTCAGCTTTTGGCCAGATGCTGCTGTTGGTAACACTATTTTCTTCTTCCCTATGGAATGCATAAATTTTACAATCTGTTCATCTTGAGAACAGTTACGTGAGGGTTTGGAGTATGAGATGAAAGGGTGGAGTTCTGGCTACCAAGAAGCTAGGGTGGAACGAAGTGTTCCACCCTACTCAGAATACAAGGATTTGGGGCATGAATTGATGAACCACATGGTGAATCTCTCTAAGGTACACAGTATGCCATAAAGTTGAAGGAAAAGTACTCATCTATTAATGCCTGGAGTCAGGACTCTTTAGGTACAAAGAATTAAAAGGTTGATAATGTTCATAAATAGTATTGGATTAATTTAATTTTACATATTACATAATGACAGAGTATGCCTTATTCTAGTGGCTTTGTGCACTCCTGACAGGGATAAGTGTAAAACTGACCAAGAAAGAAAAATGGTGGGCCAGAGATGTAGCTCAGTAGCATAAGCGCAAGGTCATGAGTTTGATCCCAGTATTTTAAAAAAAAGACAAGAAAGGAAGATGGCAATGGGAGTTTTATGAAAAGTATAATACTTTACGTTGACATCTGGGCTTAGGGGCACACATCTGAAGAAATTCTGAATACTCCACTCCAAAACATGTTGAACTGGTTTATAGGTTATTTTAGGAGGAAGGTATTTAAGACACAGTAGCTACATAAAGCATATCTGATCTTTCTCATTCTTAGAAACTATAAGGATTATTTTTAAAAGACTGCTTTCCTATGCCAGGACAAGAAAAATAACTCTTATCTCAAGAACTGGCAGTTGATGCTACATAGATTTGTACCAATTTTGTAAAACTGTTTTATGTTCTACTAGTCTTAAACTTCGCGCCATATGCCTGGTAATGTTTCATGATTTACTGTCCCTAACCTGTACTCTTTTGTCTTGTAATTTCTTCATAAATGTATTACATCTTTATTTTTTTTAAAACAGTGCAAAAGCTTTCATCATTTCATTGAGATGTTATTCCTTTGTGAAACTCCCATTAATACAAATTGTCAAGTTGTTTTCAAGACCCAGCTGAAGGCCTCAGCTAAGAACCAAAATGGGTAGGGAGAAGACTGGTAGAAATAATCTTCAGGCTGCCCTTTGGCAACTTACTGAAATCACCAGGAGTCTGTTACTCTTCATATGCAGATGGATGGAATCTAGGTGCCATTCTGCTGTAAGGCACTTGCACTGTCATATTCGCTTTTAAAAAGTACATTAAAAAATAACTATTTCTTTAAAAGTTTGTAAATGATAGAGATGCAAAAAAAGGGAACCTGTTTAAATTTTTTAGCCATGTAATACAGAGCTCCTAAAAAGAAATAAAAAACAAAAGTTGAAAATTATAAGGACATCAAAAAACCTCATTCATTTAAACCAGTTATTTTATTGCTTTATTTAAACTTCAGCCCAAATCTAAAAATATAAACAGAAGTTAAAAAAAAAAAGGTAATAGTGAAGCCAGTAATTCAGTTTTAAGGTAGACAACTGCTTGCATGCTTGAGACAAATGATAGCTTGGTTGAAGCGTTTGTTCTCAAAAAGAAAGCATGAAATTAATGGTGCTCACCCTCCTTGTAGCCATTTGTTTTCCTGATTTGTAAGCAACACATCTCTGAGTATGCATTTATGAGAGTGGGTATAAACGAATGAAGAGTCACTGAAGAAATTATTTTTGGTCCCTGATGAGGAAGTGACTGATGGGTAATATAGGGTAATTACATTCTGAAGGAATGTACACCAATATTTAAAACTCATTTCCTTTCAACATTATGCATGTGTGAAACAAATCTTTTTTCTCCTTCAAATGTTCCTCTATAGTTTGGAGCTTATTACGGCAAATAGCAGAAAATAAGCAAAGTGACAACTGTCACTTAGTGTAAGAAACTTTTTTTTTTCTTTAAAATCTGACATTTTCCATCATTTCTACAATTAGCTTATGGACCTGGCTAAAAAGTCACTGCCTGTCTGCCACGACACAATGAAAGTACAAAATAGTAACACCATTTTCTTCCTGCCAAAAATGACAAACCTCCCAAAGGGATAATTTCTCTCTGGGGATAAAGCCACACAAGGCTCAGGATCGGATCTGTTTTAAGAGTCTTCTGAGCCTGAATGCCAATTATGCATGAAATTGTACAGGGACTACTACAGATGACTAAATCCTCACTCCTTGAGGCTGGAAACCAGAGCACTGGCACCTGGAAGACAAAACAGGACAAAGTAAACCGCATAAAGTAGAAAAGGAATATGATTTGAGAGGCAAAAAATACAGCATCAGATACTATAAATGCATTCGTTCCTTCTCTTCTCCTTGCTGTTTTGATAAGTACTTCTATCTAGCTATTCTTTCTCTTTCCCTTTTCCCAGATGCTACATACAACACAGCTACACACTGAATGGAGAAGACACTATTCACTATGTGAATAAAAAATAATTTGAATAAATATAGATATACACCTAAAATTACATCCTGATAAGAATTTAGAGTTTTAAAAGCAAGCAAAAGATGAAATATAAGGCAGATTTAAGTTGCTAAGCAACTTGGCGTTCACATGAAATCAGATACAGCAATTTGCTTTGCCAAGACTACATGATAAGTTTAAAGAAACAAAACCAGTTATTAGTTTTTAGCTACTAAGTAATTAAAGGAAGAAGAATTAAAAGCTTGAACTGAATTAAGTCAGTGTTTAACATATAAGAATACAACCAATTTGTCTCAGAGGCCTGAGGGTCCAAACTGATACTTAATTACAAGACAAAAGATGACTGTCAATTTGACAAAGGCAAAAATAGATTAAAACATGATACTATATTTGAATTTGATTTTGTGGGATGAGTTTTGACTTCATGCCAAATTCTTGTAATATTATTTCTTATATTATGTAATAAAATTTTCATGGAATAAAATCTCTCTGAACAGATTCCAATATATATATTTTTTCCTCCTGGATCTAAAGTCTGTCATCTCAGCTGAGATTGAAGTGTTGAATGTAGTGAAGGTTTATAACTTTGTTTCTGAAAGAATTAAAATTTGCATTACTATTAAACGTTGGGAGGACGATGCTTGGGTTGTTGCCATCAGTTAGCAAAATCAGAATGCAAATTAGCAGAACATCTATTCCAACTATGGTAAATCGACTCCTTTATAAACACCAGAGTAGAAAAGGTTTAAAGCCATTGTTTGTTTGCACGCAGTGGTTTAATTCTGCTGTAGCAACTAGTCCCTCAGTTTTTCTTCCCTGAAGAGAATATTTGGCAGAGGAAAACAGGAACTGCTACCTACAAGAGTTGCTCATTTCCACGCGCTGATCTGCATTAATGAGTCTCTACTTTTTCCCTTCAGTTTTTGGTAACAGCAAAAGAACAGAAATGTACTTGTTGACTAAAACAAGCAAAAAACCCCATATAACAAGTAAATTATGTGAAGGACGTTTTAAGTTAAAAAAGAAAAGTATTTAATTCTCTGATCAGTTTCTGACCCTGAAACCTTCTTTGGCTCAAAAATTTTGTATTTTTAGTAATTTCAGTTTTTGAAATTAGATACAAAACTTGGAAAAAGTACAAAGCCAAAATATTACTTTAACCAAACAGAGGTCATCTCTGTTTTTGAAAATTGTATCACTGTTCTTTTATTATTATGTTTTGAACGTTTAAGACTTGTGTACTCATAATTCACCTGTGAGAACTCTTGGAATTTTATCCTCACTGAATTGAGAATCTTGGAACCCTATTCCTACTGCCTGAAGACTGATTTTATGAAAATCAACCTAATAGTTAGAACCTTTGCTTTCTATTAACACTGAATTCTGAACGCAAATAGTATTTCTGGGTGATACCAATTTTATTTTCTCCCTCATTGTTATTGTTACCTAACTAAGATAAGCAGTATGAAGTGTCAATATTACTATGGATGTTTTGATATTTTGAGTGATTGTTATGCTCTAGGATGTAAACCAAGGTAAACACATGTCCTGTATTTTCTTACTTCTTTCCCCCTACCTCGGTGGAATGTGTAAATCAAGAAATGACAGCAAAGATACGTGCCTCAGATCTCACAAATTAGAATTGGTGATCAGACCCTGCTCTTTTTTCAGTTCAGCTTTTATGTTTATTATTTGTGAAACTGAAATTGAATTGAATTTTCATAATTTCAGAGGAAGTGAATTAAGTTGCAGAATAGCCACTTAACTACTACTAAGAAAAGACTGCAAGCTTCAGAAAAGAGCTACAGCATTTTCATTTTAAGCAGCTTTCTGTTTCTCACTTCTATGTCTAAAAAACCCACCGATAGTATTTTTTTGTCCAGTTTTCAGATCACTAGTGAGGTAAATACTTTTGTAATTAAGAAACGGAATGAAATAAAGGGAGAAAAAGGTTAAAGTAAGAAAAGATTGAAAATAAAGAATAAAGAAAAAACAGAGTAAACGAAAAGACAACAGAGTCACTTCCAGATAGTGAGCAACATTCTCATACATGGAGACTGCTGGAGGTCTTGCATTTTAAACAGTCAAGTTGCAAATTTCCTAGGCAAGGTTCTGTTCCAAGGAATACATGATGCAATGAGAAAAAGGGAACGAGCATGAAGAAAGCCCTCCTTAGTAAGGGAGAAGGATCTATCACTCAGGTAAGCTAGATGATATCTTTTAGAAGACAGAGATAGACACTCCCACCCTGCACACCACTGTAGAGATCACAGAAAGTGTCGTAAAGGACCCTTACACCTCCTGCAGTAACTGAATAGGGATAAAAACATTTTCTGGTGCAAAGCAAATACGAACAGAAATAGAAAAGGCAAGAGCAACATACTGCTGGTGATCTCTAATCTAGGCTTGGGGCTTGTACTTTCCAAAGTGAACTTTGGGCAACTCCACACAGAAATGGCTGGCTTCCTTTCAGATTCAACACAGTGGCAGTCACCTGCCAATCTATACATCCACTACTGAAAGTGGGAAATGGGAAACAGAGACTCAGGAGTAGGAAATACGGGAAAAGGGCTAACGGTGACCATTCATCTATTAGCTGTAACTATTCCTGGTTATAGCCAACACAACGGTGTCATAAAAGTGAAATCGTTATTAATGGCAGCCATATACTGTGTTTTTATAAGAAACATCATGATAAATTCCAGTGCGCGGGTATAGTTTTTCTCAATTTAATTACCCTTAAATTCAAAATAATGTTCAAACATGTTCTATTAAAAATTTTTAAATAAAAAACTTGAAAAAAGAGAAATAGTTGAACTCAGTGAGCAAAATTAAATGACCTTAAATTTTCTGATCTCTCAATTTGGTGGAAAAATTCATTACAATCTTCACAGTCATAGATGGCTCTACTGCTTCCGAGCCTTTGGCTAAGATCAAGTGTAGCAGATAGCTCCAAAATTTTGAAGTTAATTTTTTTCACTCATCACTAAATCAGTTTTGTATTTTGTTATTCTCATATTCTTCTTTATGAGTTAGTTCACAGGAACCTCTAGTTCCTATAACAATGCACTTGTCTGGGTTCTTTGGAAATTAAATGCATTGTGCTGAGGATATCAACAACATTGTGCTCATGATATCTGTCCTGAGAAGCACAGAACACAGAATAAAACAGTGAAAAATAAAACAAACAGCAGCAACAACAACAACAAAAACACACCAAGTAAAGAACAAAAAATATGGAAACCAAAAGTTATCACTCCTGTGTATTTTGTGCTGGTGTATTTTTCTTTTTTCAGGATTTTTAAACTAGGAATAGTGATATATGTATCTACAAGTTAACATAAAGAGTAATACCCAGCAGACAGAACTATTAAAAATGTTCTAAAACTTTAGATTGCTTAAAGCAGGGAATGTATATTTTCTTTAAAACATCATTAGAAGAAAAATACTAGACAGACAATTAATATTTGAAACATAAATGTCATAAATGCAATGACAAGATACACTGGAGAAACCAGTAGCAGTATGTAATAAGTAAACACACAAAGAAGACATGGATATAAAAATAATGCTTTTTGGAGTGACAACAAAAGGAAATCTAGACTTGAATTTTACTGAGTATAAATAAAATTCTTAAAGAATTTGGCCATAAATACTTTTGAGTCAGATACATTATAAGTTCTCTTTCCCCCTACACAGGCACATATTTGCAAAATTGTAATTCAGCTCAAAGCTGCCACAAAATTTCAAACTGTAATTTCCTTGTTTCTTTTCATTATCTAATGCAAAGGTTTTCTTTGTAAGTAATATATTCTCTATCATTTATGAGGTCTGCTGTTCTATTGTGCTGCATCTCAGTCTCAGTAGAAAAATAAAGGTATTATAATTAGAACAGAAAAGATACTAGAGAAATTCTAGGTTAAATATTTTTTTATGTGAAAGTACTAAAAGGGGATAATGCTCGTCTTGAATATATTTCAACAAATTCAACTTTATTGAGTGTTGGCAATTCTATGTTGGCATTAAGTTATAGTTGTCTCTATGAATTTGAAAGGAAATGGTGTGAACACAAAGGAACTACCTAAAAATAAAACGTTATATTCCCACTCAATGAACACTTAGGAGTAAAATTCCAATCAGAGAAGTGTGAAATGGAATGTGCAGCTAGGGAATAAACCTGCTTTTTAATTACTGTTAACAAATACAGACTATTGTCCTCAAAAATACTTTATTTTTCATTTCCATAAAACAACATTACTCTATCACCTGAAAGAGCAAAAATGATAGTATGAAAAGGTAACATATCCAAAGTAAAAGCGTGTCACCCATATTTTTTTAAAGATAGTGAATTTTCTCTTTATCCTTCCTTTCCTTTTATGTATAATACAGAGACCTATGAAAAAGTAAGTTATGTAGCTAAAAATGATCTCCCATTATTGGAAGAAAAGAAACAAAAACAAGACCTTGGTTATTTAAAAAAATGTTATTTTCTCACAGTTGCTGTGACAAGGTTAACATGGAGTTCTGAGATAAATGGGGAGTAAGGAAGGGACTGTTGTCACAGCACATGTATTTAGTGTGCTTCATTCTCTTTGCCTAGGTAAATCAGGCAAGAATTCTTATATAGCACCTTAACAATGATATCACCTGAAAGAGCTGTTCCTAAAAGTCAAGGAATTATATTGAACATGATCAATTTAACAAACCTAACTGTAGCACATTTTTAATAGAAAAATACAGACTTCTTAGGTGATTAAAGGTGTGATACAGGTAAAAATTGCATTGTAATGCATGAATGACGGACAGGTAATATTGAAGAGAAAAATGCACAGTTAGTGGAACATATTTAAATTCAAAATAATTATACTACAGCAGATCTCTTCTTTTACATTTTTCCTAGAAAGTAGACAGCCTAAGTTTAGTATTTTCTGCATGTATCATTAGTGCTAACTCTCTTTTGATGTTGAGTGTCCCACATAAATTTCCTCATCTGTACTTGTGCAGTAAGAACACTGAAAAGGAAAGCATGCCTCTCTCATGTGACAATGTGCTTCTCTGTCCAGAAATTCCCTTGAATTGTCTTTCCAGCCAATGTTATCTTTGTGACTTTGTTCCCAGGTCATCCTTTTTCAATCTATGTAACTCAAGACAAAAGACAGTAAGTGGAACCATTGAACCTTCTAGAAAGTGATTTTCATTTCAAAGATAGCCGCTTATTTATTTATACCTGAAATAACTGCCCTTGACAAACATTTTGACATAGAGAGGACCATAGAATAGACTTTATCATTAAGAAAATCATTACTAGTAGAAAAATACATGACAAGCAGGTTCAATTAATCAAATACATGACTGATGATACAATATATACAAATAAACTACAGCTATAGGATTTAAAATAATAAAGGAACCTATTTTATAAAGTTGCTTTACAGAGTCATAAAATGAAAACATGTCTATGCTGGAGGCATATAAACTTTTTTATGAAAATTCAGTAGGCAGTGATTTACCATTTGAAAACCTAGAACATTAGAAAATAACTATTGCAATTATCTAATAGAAATAGAGGTGCAGTCGCTTCAGAAAAAAGGAACAATCACTCCAATAAGAGAAGCATGTGCTGACAACCAGACATTCTTCAAAAGAATCTTCCAGGATGGGTGAGATGCTTAGAAGATCTGAGAAGTTAAAAAGCAGCGACAAAAGAAAAACAAAAACAAAAACAAACTCAAGACATGATGACTATCCCTCATTGGCCAATCTAGAGTCTCCTGCTCTGTGTGCACCCTGCTGACGACTCAGTGAGCACTCTTTTCCTCTCATTGCCAGTTAGGCTGCCAATGAAAACACTGGAGAGAAATCGATTTCAAACAAACGGTAAGATCTCAATTCTGAGTGTTAATAGCACTATCTGATATTGTTGAACAGAACAGTGGCTGAATCTATTAAGGAAAGGTGATAGCCATTGTCTACTAGTCCTTTTCACAGGACGCCTCTTTCTCTAGGTCCAGTAAATCAAAAACTTTCATTCACATCATGGGCTAGTAAGGCAATTGGTAATGACCAACTTCGGTATTCTGCTATTCCTTGTTTTCACTAGATCCTGCCTATACTGCTGTAAATAGTACCTTGAAGGAACTGTACTTGAGTTAAGATGATTATATTTATACCATCAGTTATCTATTGTATTGTGGATAAAGGAGAGACAGATGTTTAGTTAAGGTGGACATTTCTTAGGGAATGATGGGAAGGGGTGCAGACAAGAGAAACTAACTCACAAACCCAGGACATGGACGAATCAGGTCAGCTACGATTAAAGAACTGGCTGGTAAGGAAAAGTGGGGGCTCTAGTGGCATTCTCTTCCTTTGCGTCCATAAAGAAAAATATAGATACACAGATGGATGGATAGACAGATAGATAGACAGAGATGCATAGATGAGTAAAAGTGGGACAGTCACAAGAAGTTGAGAAAATGATGTTTCAATGGTTTTGTTTTTTTAAGTAGGCTACATGGTACTTTCTTATCTCTAGAGAAAGCAGATTATATGCTTAGAAGATAAGGAGGTTGAAAGTGATTTTTGATCAACAGTTGAAAAAGAAGGAAATCATTTGCATTAATGAAGATTAATAAACAGCTGAGGTTCAAAATAATCCATAGATAAATACATTGATCTATATGGACTGCCATTTGGTTTAACACTCTTTTACAAATGCTTGTCAGGATCATTCACCACAACTGGAGTGAAGAATGAGAACAACAGGGCAAATAAATGGAAATCCCTGGTGAAACATCAGGGGAATTGTTATACCATTCAATCACGACTATGTAACAGAAAACAAATTAGGAAAGGCTGAGTAAGGAAGAAGGAACAGTTAATGATTTACCTTCTTCAAGAGACAAACAGGAGGAGCAGTGATATTAAGATTTAGAGAGAAAGAGAGAGTCTTAAATGGAGTCTTGGAGTTTGACATTTAATGGAGAGCAGTTCCTGAAATAATAATGTCTTGAGAACCACAGGATTCATTTGTTGAAGTGGATTGGAGCACAGGAAAAATTAGAAGAAACATGTTAGTTAAGAATTCCATATCTGCAGCTCCTTCCTTCAACCCAACATTCAGTTTTGATGCTATAGAGTTACTGAGTAAGTGCTGTTAACCCACAGGCTTTTCTACCTGTGTAGAATTCTCAGTGTGCAAGAACATGAAAAAGGCCCAATTGAAAGACTTAATGGGAACCAGTGGCATAAGTCAGGTGAGGATTCAAGTTAACAGCAGAAGTTTTTCAAGGTGGAGATTATCAGAGTTTGAGGGGAGAAGAATAGATTGAGAGCAGGTAGCAGCTAATGAACAGAATGACAAACCCCAAAATAAAAGCTCATCAAATGTTAGCAGAGCATGAAAAATCCATTTCAAGATCACCACCATTGAGACCCACTGCCGATTTTTAACAGTGAATCACAATATGACTGGGTCTAGCTACCTCTTATATCTTTTAAGATGCAAGATATGGCCCTCTAGGCTTTCTGAAATTGACCATAGTAAACTTGAAAGACTAAGAAAACTTATCTATTTTTATGAAGTGGACACTATTTAAGGCAATGATCCCCAGCTTTTAGGACACCAGGCCCTAGAAGGATGGGTTCAGGATCATTCAGTTACATTATATTTATTGTGTACTTTATTACTACTATAATTACATTGTAAAATATTGATACATCTTAATATAACGCAGAATCAGTGGAACCTCTGAGGTTGTTCTCCTGCAAAAAAGACAGTCCCTTCTGAGGTTTATGGAAGACAGTGTCCAGTCTATTCCATAATCTCACTGTGGCCTGTCCAGATGCAGCTTGCCACTCATTGTTAGGGTTTTGATATGAGTCTGCTAAAGTGAACCTATATTTGCATTAGCAGCCTGGTCCTAGCATCAGTGCCTATAATATGTTATAGCTAGATGCCCCCTACCCAAAGTCTTATGTGCTCATAGGTGAGGACATGGGAAGGTAACAAGATCATGGGGTCATGTTATTATTCATCAGAGGATTGGTCCACTGATGACTTTATACCCAAATGTGATGCTGGGAGATGGCTCTCTGGGGCATGGCTGGAAGAATACCACTTCCTCCCTTCCCCTTCAAAACTCTCTATGCTGCCAGGCCATGAGCGCTTTCTCCTCCACCATGCCCCTCTGCCATGGTGCCCTATCTTGGAGCCAGGCACTATGGGTTAAAATCTCTGAACACTATAAACTGAAATAAATCTTTACTCCTTTAAAATTGTGGATGTCAGATACTGGTTGCCAGAACAATAAAGTAACTAAGACATCATCTCAGCTCTATTTCTAGTAGACTTTATGTTCTGAAAAGTGCCAGGCAACCAAGGTCTCCTGCATGTATGGTTAAAAGTAGGATTTGCACACCTATGAGAATCTCGTGCTCCTGATGATCTGATAGGAGGGTGAACTCAGGTGAAAATAGGTGCAGACGTGTCATCCCATTCCTAGCAGGCCAGTGGCTGGTACCAGTCATGGCTGGGGGTTTGGGAATTCCTGATTTAAATGCAAGAGCCTTAACAAAGAGACGTTTTCTCAGCTCAAGAAATCACTATCAGAATACAGAACAATCTGTTTTTATACTTAGAATTTTACTAGAATTGATTAAATGCCAAACATAAATAATTCAGTCAATAAATGACCAAACACACAAATTACAGTTGATTTATATGTATAGAGCACCAGGAAAATGACATAATTTTCAAACCTAAACTGAATTGAAACAAAGAGCAAAAACAGAACTTTTGAAACAGTACCTGGTTTTGAAAAATATAATTCTATACTATAATCCTAACTAATAATTATGCTTATGAAGCACCCAAATTCTGATCTAAAACATTTAAGTAGGGAAAGAAAAAAAGCTATAAAATATTTAAAGGCATTTGAATTGCTATATTTTCATGTGTATAAAAGCACACATGAAAAAAATTGAATATCCTATTAATAAGCCAAACACGTTTTATAGAAATGAACATGTTTGGATTTTTTAAAAAACACTGATACAACAAATTTATAACAGATTTGGAAAGGAAATCAGTGATACATATCTCACTTTTCAATTAGTGAGACTAAAATGCCTGACATCTGCAATTTAATGAGATGAGGTTTATCTCAGATGATGATTTTTGTGGGTTCAGTACATAGTGAGCCAGCTCAGGTAGAAATGACATGGCAAAAAAGTATGATGGATGCAAGTTTCTCACTCATGCAGCCAGGAAGCAGAGATGGGACAGAGGAGCCAGAAAAGGAATACACTTGTCCAGGTGTCCCCTGGTGACACATCTCTCCTGACCAGGGCCCTCCTAACACTAGATTCTATTATGAAGTCACCCAAGGATTAAGCTAGTGATGAGGCAGAGCCTCTCTGATCTAATCATCTTCCAAAAGTCCCATTTGTGAATCTGGGGAGATATTTTAGACCTAAACTCTAACGTGATAGAAAAATCATTTTGTTCCCTAATTTCTCGAGTTTTCACACTGTTATAAGAAAAATTCAGAACTGCCTAATAGGGAAATAGTTTTCTTAGTTCTTCACTTGATCTTAGCCAAAAGGCCAAGAATTAGTAAATCTCTTATTTCTTAATTAACTAAATACAGCAATCTTGTGTGTATAATGACACCAAGTATCACTAGATTTCTACTTTTTCATATATATATATATATATATATATATATATATATATACTGAAATATGTACTTGCTTTTCTCTTCAATAACATAAGAACTCAAAAGATTTCCAGGAACTATGATTTTATATATTTTGAAATCATACATTGAGATTTATGGCTTCTGATTGACACTGTTATAATCACCTAGGTTAATACACATTTTCTGACTCTCCTGACTGTCTTAGTTTTGAAAAGGAAAGCAGCGATTTCCGTAAAGCATGTTTTTTTTTTTCTAAAAAGTAAATGAGATAAACTAATAAAAGCACCTCTCTTAAGTCTGATACTCTTAGGCATTTACTAGTCCTTCATAATCCCCATATAATGTTGAGGAAAGCAATCTAGAAGGAGGGTACTATCCCATGTCCGTGACTCAATGTGAAAACAAAGTTACTGCACTGAGTTTAAATCTCCCCTACATAACATGCCATTTGGATAGATGAGAAAACATGTTTAACTTTTCTGATGATAAGCTTCCTCATCTGTAATGGACAAATAACAATATGAGCTCAGATTATCCTCCTGAGGATTAAATGAGAAGTCTATGAAAAGAACAGAAGGCCTTTTGTATAGCATAAATCAAAAAGTATTTTTTCAGTTCCCCTTATAAAGGGATACTAATAGTGTAATAACAACATGATTTGAAAGGGGAAAAGGCATTCTGTGTGGTCATAAATAAACAGGATCTTTTCATAAAATGAAATTGCAGGGAGTTAATTCTATGATTCAGACTTATGGGAAAGGTAAAACTGATTTGAGTGAAATGTCTGCAAACCTGGATTAGTCTATTTGCTACTAATGCACTATGTAACCCCTAGCATTATTACTAAGCTTATTGTTTTGATATTTATAATGTACCCAAAGTTCAGTTAGAGGACTTAGCAAACTATTTTATGTAAAGCTTTTTATTCACCGTCTGGCTTAATGTAAGTTATCTGAAAATATTAGACTATTTTACTGATAACATTCTGATTCTCAAAAATAAATGAGCCACTACAAAAGATATTTTTGGTCATTTTTAAATTTAGGAATACTAAAAATAAAATATACTATGAAATATAAAAGAGCATAAGCCAACTATAACGTGCAGTTATTAAAAGACTACTATGTATTTATAGCATAAAGCTATTCTAATGAAACTTCTGCTATTCTTCCTACCACACAGAGAAGTATTTAAAAGGTGCTAACAATAGTTTTAAAAAGCATCACATGAATAAGTATCAAGGTGCTAAGTAGAAAAAAGGTTACTAAGAGAAAGACATCCTGAAAAAAACTAATACCTAAATTTCATTAGTCTGTCCTTACCTTAATTTGAGTAATAACAGTGCAGAAAATATTCACTTTTAAGAATTTTATAAGGTGTCTACACTAGCATATTTAGTCCAAAGCATTTGCATTTTCAACGAAGCATATTAGTGCACAGAATATAGTTATATTCCTAGCATGATTTCAAATTTATATAAGAAATAATACTTTCTCAAGAGTTGCCAGCTTCAACAATGAGGAACTTATTGCTCAATTCCCCGTAGGCAACTTCTCTATTCAATTAAGGATGTTTTCAAGAACTGTTACAATTTTTGGTACATTGCCTTTTGGGGTACACATAGAAGACATGCTTCATTGATGCATTTTGTTTTCAATTTCTTTTGCAATTCAATTTATTATAATAAAGCATGACTATTGGTTGTACATACATAAAGAAAAATTACCATAGTTTAGACTAAATAAAAAATATAAGGATTAATCTCAGTATTTCATAAGCTATCAAGTTAAACAGAAAAATATAAATGCTTGCCTTACTCAACTATTTTATAACACTTCTGAACAACCTGGAAAACTCTATTTTCCTACAAATATTTTTGCAAAATACTGTACATTATTGTACATGTCATTTAGAATTAGACTTGCTACTAAATATTTTGTAATCAATTTGTCTAAGTAAAGCAACATATATTACCCACGTATTTTGAATATTAGTTTTGAAAAGTTTTAAAATTTTGAAAATCAATATAAAGTTTACAAAGAAATTTTAATCTTCTGTGAAAAGTTAGAGAATCACCAGATTCACAAAACACTGCTGTGGAATAAGCCTCGTATTCATTCCTGTTGAAAGGTAAGGAGATGAAGTTGGTATCAAAGAAGGTTATTGATTCTTAATATTTTAATATTAAGAATATCATGTTTTTAAAAATGAATTGCTTCCAGAAGTTCAGAGACCGCAGAGAATTTTAGATCATAGAACTAACATCTTCCTTATTGGGTGATTAAAATTAGGTCCATAAATTGACATGTCTTAGCACAAAGATTTAAAGGTGTTCTAACTACAGACATTACTTAACTTCTCTCCTTCTCCAGCATGCTATCCAAAAGGTAATATTCTAGGACTTTGTGGTCAGTGCACTGGTGAATCAGCTTATGCAACAATGCTTTATGAATCTTAATCATTATGACTTGGATATACACTTTATTAAAGTGTGGTTTAAAACAAATCTAAGGGTTGAGGATTTAGCTCAGTGGCTTAAGTGCCTGCCTGGCAAGCACGAGGTCATGAGTTTGACCCCCCTAGCCACCCAAAAAAACAAATTCTAGGTTGCTCTATTGTATTTAACCTCTAGCATCATTTGTTCTTATGTCATGATTAGACTTTAAGAAATATCCATATTTCAGAATACATGTAACTGAATAACCTATTTTACATTAACCCAACATGCTGGGCTCACTAGCTTTTGTCCTTATTGTCTTCTTGTATCCCTTTTCCTGCTTCTCAATGAAAATTTGTTATGAGTCCAGAAATGTATTTTTGAATCCACAAATTTCTTGACTGTAACTGCTTCAATATGGCTTCATATCACCTGCTAAGACCCTTAGGAACAGTAAGAACTAAGATAAATAACGTAAACTAAAAATAGTTTTAACTGACTCAACTGAAATGTGAAAGAACCTTATTTCACTTAGACACAGATTACTTCATGGTTTTACAGGTCACTGGATTCCTGTACACTGAAAAGATGAACTGAATAAGGAGTGCTAAGTGGTGTAATTATTTTTTTCAGTTTCAGCTGAAAGAGTGAGTTACTTTTAATTAGTTGCCAAAGAACCTGTCTTAAATACTGTTGTTTTAAGGCCAGATGACATTTACCTAGATTTAACACTTGATGAAACCAATCACAAAATGAAAACTTAAAACATACTGATGGCTTAGTACAATCACCAAATTTCCTCTCTTAAGAATCCAAAAGCTTATATCTTTCAAAATGTAGAATTTTTTAGGAAGTCTATTGTAAGTCACATCTTAATGTTTCCTTTATGAATTGAGTAAATATTTATGTGCATACATACTAAATGTTTTCTTTTAGTTCAAAAATCTGTATTACTTAATAATGGTTAAATTACTGTATTTTCAGTAATGATTTTATGAATTAAGAAACAGTTAAAATCAAAATCTATAATACAATATACTAACCTTTCCAATAACCAACTATATATATATATATATATATATATATATATATATATTGGATTTACATTTCAAAATGGCTTTATAGTTTGTTTGCTCTATATTTTTATATAGAAAATGATATGACATCAATTTATTTTTGGTCAGACAGTAAAGTGCAATGTAATAAATGACTTTCTGCAGATAAGCTGAGACCATCTAATGCTCAATTGGGAATTTTTATAATTTACTAATGGTACTTGCATACATGATACAGGATAATAGTCAAAGAAAGAGGCTATGGAATCAGACAGACTTGAATTATTTATCCTTACTCCTACATTAAACAGTTATACAATCTTAGCAACTGAATTTCTCTTTCATGTCTACCAAACTGGAAAAGTAATAAGCCCCACCTCAAAAAATACCTGAAAAAGAAATGAGGGATGGAACCTACCAGTGTTGGGTTCCCAATGCTCTGCATTAAAGTGCACTTATTAGTTTTTATATTTCCTTCTTGAAATATATAATTTATAAATTATCTGTGGCTCATATAGCAAAAATTCTTTACTCATTTATTCAAAAGAACACTCCAGTTCTGTATCTTACATTTGCTAATGTTCAAAACTGTGAAAATGAATGAATAGGTCGTACTTTCATACTTGGCTAACATAAAATGTAAACAAGACAAGTTTATTTCTGGTTTTTGATAAGGAAAATTGGGAACTTTGTTGTGTATATAACATGATTGTTGGAGCAAACTCTAAACTCATGTTAATATGAATAATTATCTTCCCCAGACAGTGAAAATATTCTTAAAAACATTGAAAAATATAATACAATGCATAAAAATTTATTTCTATATCAAGTAACTAATTTTAAAACACAAAACACTAATTTAAAAAAAAAAGAAAAATGGGCAAATCAAAAACACATGGAATTTTTAAAAGCATCTGCTTGGGGCTGGGGATTTAGCTCAGCGGCATAAGTGCCTGCCTTGCAAGCGCGTGGTCATGAGTTCGATCCCTGGTACCAATAAAAAAAAAAAAAAAAAAGCATCTGCTTGTGCAGGACAGTGACAATGCTGAAATATTAAGCTATGGGACACCTTCTATTCTGAGTACTTACAGCAATAAAGTATTATTCTAACTAGTAACAGATGCTTCATGTTGTGAGTTTGAATGAAATGATGGCTTGAATTTTAAGCATTACAATTCAAGGAATGGGAGACAGGCCAAAACCTTTTACCTCTAGATTCATGAAATAAAAAATCCAATCTATACAACTAGTAATAAACCTACTGGGAAAACTGATGGGACAGGCATTAAAGAAAAGAAAATTGTTGCAATCTACAGAGTCTTATTTCAGGAAAAAAGGAAAGAGAAATATTTCTTGAGAAATCACAAATAAAATGCATGTTTGATAAGGTAGAAGACATATTAAAGGGGAAAAAATACCCTGTGAACTCAGTCCTACTGAGGTAATAAGTAGAAATGATAGAGATTTCTTAGCTGAAACAGAACCAAAAGTCAATAATGAACAACAAAAAGCACTTCAGCAGCAACAGAAACTAAAATCTTTAGCATGCCTTTGTTTCTAAAATCTTATCTCAGTTCATGTTATTATCCCACAGTGCTGCAATTCTCTTCTATGTAATAGCTCTTAACTCAAAACTCTTTCCTTAGTAGATAAACTGAATTTGCTTTTACTTTGAATTAGTCTGAAAGCTTTGCAGGATTTGAATAATCTCTGTTATTTCCCAGAGCCTAAAATGCTCATTTTACGTATAAGATTTCTATAACATACACTGAACAAATTTGGGGTTTGAACAACTTCTTTACAACATAATAAAATAAGAAAAGGGTCCTATATACAGCAAAATTCTTAACAAAAGTTCTATAATTAGGGTTAAGAAAATACAAGATGAAATGTGTTCATTTACTTGTATGCTTTTCCACAGTATTTATTGAGTGTCTGTGAATATAGGTGAATATATATTGATGAATAAGACATGGTTTTTGCCTTAATAAAATTCAAAAAGCAGAGAATCAGTAGCACATTAGACTGATTTCACGTTCTGTGTCAAGAGTTAGAAATTGTGGTATACATGAAATGAAACTGTGGAACAGAGAAGGTTCATTTGATGGACCATAAAGGGAAAAACATTTTAGGCCAAGGATTTAGTAAGATCTTTGAAAGCAGAATTTGGTAGAGCCTGAGGACTAAATAACTAACAATCCTGAAGGACTTATGTGAAGGAACAGACTCTCTCATTGCTCTCGAGCACGGATTACTAGAAAAATCAGAACGATCCAGAGAAAAAGTTTCCTTGCTACTGTGCCATGGAACAAGAATGTCTCTAGGTGCTCCAGGTCCGGAAGTGACATGTACAAAGTTACCCAAGTTACAAGTATGAGCAGGTATAATCAAGTTAAAATATGAGGTATAAATCTGAGGCTTTTACACATTGCATATAGCAAATTGGGGGAGCTATGTGTTCTCACAGCCTCTCCTATGAACAAATTAAGGGAATTGTGTTACCATGATGCTACTCATGATATTCTGCTGCCTACCTTCTCCAGTTTGCTTGCTTGTTTGTGTCTTGTGATATCTATAGGTCTCTAGTTCTTAAGTCATTTTGCTATGTGATTTTTTTCTCTATCAGTGGTTTAATGGCAGTGATGGAAACACACAATGCATGAGAAGAATCGTATGCCTATTAACATGTATCAGTTGCTACACAGGAATTGGTGGTGAAAAGCATACTTGCTATGTCTCTTTTGGGGTAACAAATTCTACCAGCCAAGCTACCAATCCCCTGAGTTCTGAATGAACATTGGGTTTCCACCTGTTCCATAAGTAGATTCTTGCCACTTGTACTTCATCAGTGCGTATTTAAAACAAAGAGGGGAGATCTAGGCATATTTTTAAAGTCAAGCTTACTCCGTAACATTTATCCCTTTGAGAAACAGTACCATTCTTGATCAATTCCAAAATGTGCCCTGAAAAATCAACTGCTGGTTCACATTTTTCATTGATATATGAGGAGCATTTACCAATCTTTCAATGCATGTAGAAAGTTAAAAACAGACTTCCAGATTTCTTAAATTGTTGCAGAAGCAGAAAAGACAAAATGTGAATGATTTCACTGTGAAAATGATATAGACAGCTTTCATTTTAAAGACAGGAAAAATAAAATAGAGACATGTAAAATTAATCCTTGAATGATGTGAGAAATACCCAAAATATGTAGCTCCAAAATATTTCCCTCTGCTATGAAATACTTGTAGAAAATGACATTTTATATTATACTGTGGGACAATAAAGTGCATATGAATAAACACATACATATCCTGTTCGTATACATCTGATTTTTCATCACATATCTAATATTAAGGTTATATGTGATAGGAATATACAATTATGTTCTCAGTTTTAGAGTGGTACTTTTTAAAGTATTACAAACAAAATGAAAGCTGTTTCACTTTATTGTTGTGTACTTTTTATCTGTCATCACATGATAGCATTCATGTTTCTATTTCATATATTTTATAAACTATACATCATGGATAAAATGAGACACATTACAAAGGTGAATGCATGCATGATTCCAATTTTACATCGAATATCATTTATATATTTAATACACTCCATGACTTGCTGCTGCTATTTGGGTACCTATCATAATTTTTAACTTGTTTCATAATCAACAAATTGGGGAAATTTAGATTTTATCAACCCTTACAACAAATGTCAGTTACTTAATTTTTTAAAACAGTCATATTCATAAGCATTTCTTCTTATATTTTCAATAGGAATTCAAAATGTTTCTCTGTGAAATAGGATCGAGTAGGTCATAAAAATTAAATTTTATTCCAATCCATTACTAAAATAAGAAAAATAAACTGTCAAAATAAATTATATTTTAAAATTCAGTATTTAGTCAAGCGTGATAGCTCCATTTTGAAGATAATAGATTTACAAACACTTAAAACAGTATTATCTAATATTTCATGTCATTTCAAATATACATCGTGTATGTGTATTGATGTGTGCATGAGTATTATCATCTAAGATCACTGAACTGAAAGAAAAAGCTTGACATTTACACCTATTTTAGAATCTTATGTACTTTTTTTTACCAGTGTATGTTTTAGGGATGGACAAGAAACCTCAAGTTTTATAACTGTAAGTGTAGTATTTTACTTATTTCTTGGGATTATTCTCCTAGTGATAACATACTTGGTTTGACATACTGGGTTCTCAATTAATGATCACTATTACTGTATTTTCCATGAACTAGTTTCTATTTCAATTGTAATGCTTGGATAGTATCTTGGAGTTCCTGTGGGTAGACTTGTTTTCCAATTAGCAAAGTCAGTGAAGTTTATTAAAAATTCATATAGCACCTCACTCAAGTCTATGGCATGGATGACTGACAGGGCTAAGCATAGCTAATGGCCTGTTTTGATCAAGATTAAGGGGATTCTCAAGAGGCAGAGTTTCAAAGAAAACCTAGGAAATTTTCAGGCATACCTGAAAGGCTGGTGCCTACCAAAATTTGTGGAATGAATGTAAATTTCTGCGCCCAGGCTGCTAAGTGTCTCATCCATTTCATCAATAGTCTTCTCCTTTCATCTGATGATGAGTTATGAGAGTAGGAAAGGCACAATATCATGGAACCATTAATGCAGTTAGCCCAGTTTACTGAGTTACTGCACAATGGAGGAGTTTCCACGTCTCACCAGAAATAACTGAAAAATGAACTTTATTGTGTTAAATCACAATATTTAGGAGTTGTTTATTACATAAATTCGTGTACCCTCATTAAATATGGAAATTTAAGAAAATGCTATAAGCAAATGAAATTTGTCAATTGTTCCTGCCACAGGAGATGGCACATATAGAAGCTAGGACCATTGTCAGTTATCATGAACATGGTTTTGTAAGATTCGTGACTTAAGATTAGCCATTACATACCACATCCAACAGGCTTAACAGGCAAATAGTATCACTTTTTTTTTTCTTAAAGGTTAAAACAGGGATTAAAGTGACACTTATTTCCTTAATTTACAAAAAGATAAATGCCAAGTGAAAGTAATAATCTCATGAATTCTTATGTCATATTCCATGTGTTTACACTAATTAATGTTTCTAGTGTATGTCCTACAATCTTACACACATGTACACACACATACATATAAGCACATACACATACACACACAGTGAAAAGTAATAACCATATGTAGAAAAGACATGTTATTCTCTCCAGGTGGAAACATATATTATTTTCCAACTAGAGTGTTTTTAAGAATTGTAAAAACTGATAGACATTCCAATAAATTTGTTATATAATAAATATTCTGGAAAATTCATTGGCCACACATTAAGAAACACTGTAAATCTCTTCACAGTGCTCTAAATCTGTTCTAAGTTTTATTTGTTTCAATTTCTAGTTATAACTCCTTAATGTTCTATGACCGTTAACGCAAGCTGTAGTAACAAATAAAATTCCCATGTTAAACAACCTCATATCCTCTTCTTCTCTGGCACTTTCAGGGGAAAAGCTTGAAAGTCACACACAATAAACTTTGCTAACTTTGAAAATTTATTTTAAAGAGTGGTTTAGTACAGGTCTATTTACTTTACTTTGAACTTCAGAGGTGACAACAGGTTTTAAAATCAACACAAGATGAGGAAAGGTTGAAAACTTAGTTGAATATATGAAAACTTGGTTGCTGTAAAAAATACAGCAGGAAAAACATTCATAGATAGGGCATTCAATATAAAATAAAGCTTTAGAAACACCTGAACAGTCAGTATCTAAATATATGAACCCAAGAATATGTATATATCAATCTGATTGAGGTACACTAAAATGTGAATTTACAAAATCAGGACACAAATTCATTCTGAAGAAGTACCTTATAGTAATTAAATAACTGAAATCAAAAGAAATAACATTTCATTAATTGTATATCATCAACTTAATTTCACTAGTGTCATAGTTGAATGCAGAGTGCAACAATAAAATCTAACGTATAGACACTATGTTGTTTTAAGTAAGATTTACATTAAAAACTACAAATACATAATCAATGTGTGTCTGTGTGTGGGGTAGGAGTCATGATATAAAAAGGTAATTCTCAGGTAAAAGATAAAAGTGTAGGAACTTTTGAATTTTTAATGGCCAAAGAATTTAAACCGTAAAGTTTTCTCCTCCAGTTATGTTAGGAAATGATTCTGTCCGTAGGAAACAAGGATAAAACAAAATAAAAGATGGGCAGGCAGGATGCAAAACGACTTTTAATATTTCCAGACTCCGGGTAGCCCCGCCCTCTGTAGTTCTTAGGAAACTGAAAGAGTGCTTTACATATAAGCAGAGGCATACAGAAAAATCTGTAGTCTGTCTTAAATTATAAAATAGAATGGCTTCTATTTCAGACACTACTTGTATATTTAAATTTAGTGTACGTATTTAACTTAGTATACTAGATACTCTTACTCTGTTTCTCTCCCTCTGTGTCATCTCTCAAACTGAGAGAAGCTAGCTGAAACCTTTAGCGAGGACGTAAAATGTCAGATGGAAAAGTCAAAGAGGGAAGAAAGCTCATGACAAACCAAAGCCTGCCAACACCCATCAGAGCAAGATGCGACAGTCCTGAGCATGACCATGCACACCTGAGGCAGACTCTGAACCAAAGCCATTCAGCAGAACTGCACTTCAATCACTAATTCTCAAAAATTATGGGAGAAAAAACAGTAGTGAGGGGGTTACTGGAACTCAAACTCAGGATCTCAAACTTGCTAAGCAGGTGCTGCACCACTGAGCCATATCCCTGGCCCAGCAGTACTGGTTTAATCTATTAAATTGGGGGGGGCACTTTTTATGCAGCAGTAGTAACTACATAGAACGTATAGATACGTATAAGCTTTGACATTTTTCATATTCATAATCATTATGCTTTTTAAAAGTTACTATAGGCTACAATGCTCATTGATGGTATTAAGCATATTAATGAAATTTACCCGAAAGAAATACTAATAGGAAAGTTGGATTCTATTTAATACTAGTGACTACAACTGGTAACTTATAAAACTTTGGTTTCTTTTTAGTTCCTATAAACCTGTAAGATTGATGGGTTATTTTTCTTTTCCTTTAAAGATAAAATATCTAGAGATCCTAATATTAAGTGACATAAGTCAGACACACAAATTTAAATATTATACTGTTTTTCTTAATTGAGAAACCCATTGCAAAAGTAAAAAGAGAAATAAAAGACAAAGAATAGGAAGTACTGACATAGATCGTTCTCAAACGGGAATGGAATCAAGACATGGAGGGGAGGGGAGACAGGCAAAGGACAAGGAATGAAAACAGTGACCGGGATGTTATGTACGTGCACCAGCGCCACACAAGGAATGTGAAGATTATGCCAACACACACACACACACACACACACACACACACGCACGGAGGTGTTCATGGGATGTGCGGGGGTGAAAGCAGGAATTAAGACGTATTATGCACATTTACTAACTTTCCACAAACAATGTAAACATTATGTACTACAAATATGCACTAAAAAAATTAAAAAAAAACTATTTTAAGCATTTGGTTTTATTTATTCTGGGGTGTCTCAAAATAAGGATTTTAAATAGATTTCACATCTATGTGAAAATCAGCAATACAGAATTGTCAATAGTTGTTTGCATATAGCAGGACAGAACTATACATCACATGAGAAAGACAAAATAAATTCTTTTTGCCAGATTCTTTTCTTATATTTTCTTTAAGCTAGTGTTTGGATTTGTTATAGGCCAAACATACAATCTAGGTTCTTCTTTTCCATAGTGTATTAACCTTGTTTCTTTTCCTTCTAGTTGCAGGTTATAGGAATCATTCAAATGAGTCTGATTTATTTTTAAAATAATTGATAATAAATATTAAATGAATTAGCATTATGATATACTCAGTACTACATTAAGACAATATATAAAAAATGTTCAGAAGACTTAAAACATTTTAAATTAGTTTCAATCTTGACCTATATTGTTACTTCCAAAATTTTATATTCTTAGTAGTAACAAAGAACCAACAGAAAACAGAACAAATGTATACTATACATCAAATAAATGAATCTTGGTATTTTTTGTCCTGTAGCAATGCAGATAATTGGTTCCATCAATCTAAATGATGTTATAATACTGAGATTTTATTCATCTTATTTATTAATAATATCAATGTCAGATGATTTGTAATTCATATAATATAGAAATAAATTTAACTGACTTCATTATATATTAAATTTTTTATCAATATAGAATTTCTTTATGCTCAGAACTATAAGCTTCATTCTTAGTATTCTTAGTACATACAAAATGTCTATATCATATTCTTATTAAAAACAGTGACTTTTTAAAAAAATGTACAGCATTTCATGTTACCTCTTAATTTAGAACAGTTAGGCATAAAACTCATGCTTATTGCAAATAAAGGGAGAAGTGGAAAGAGGGAGGAAAGAATTGGGGGCTATGTGAACGAATTTGAGTAAAATGTGTTGAATCTTCGAGGCCAGGGATGCAGCTCAGGGGCACAGCCCCCGCCTGGCAAACACGAGGTCGAGTTTATGAGTTCAATTTCTGGTACTGAAAAATAAGTGTTGAATGCATGTATCGACTGCTGAAAATAAGCCCTGTCAACATGTAATATTTATATGCACTAATAGATTTTTTAAAGAAAACATTATAAAGCTATACATACATATGTAAGCATATATATATAGATATATCATTTTACACTTTTAAGAAACTGAAAGTCTCAAGAGGCTGAGAAATTAAGGGTAACTGATGATAAAGTAAAAGTTTCAGAAATAAATGTTAAGACTGTGCTTGAAATGCAGCATTTGCTCACCATTTTAAGTACCAAAGTGAGGAGGTGGCTAGGAATTAAACACCGTGATCAACTGGTAAAAGCTTTCCTTCAGGAGACATAAGGTTAGAACCAAAGCACCCGTCAACCACTTTCACCTCAAAAGTCCATACACAGCAAAGATAGAACAGCATGCTTCGTATTTACAGGCTGTGCATCCAAAATACCCCAAATTAAGTTGGGAATGAAAATGCTTTTCACATTTCACCCTTTAAAATACCAAGACTCTGTTACTGTATTTCAATGGTTGAGCTCTTCTCTTTGGTACAATTTAAATCAAGAACTGAATTAATCCTTTAAAAATTGTTCAATTGCTGTTTATTTGCACATTATATATGTAAACAATATATACTGTTTGAAACAATACATCTCTGGTTTTTATATACACAGAATTTTCTGTGCTGCACTTTCATGTACAGATTATTGAGTTCTACTGACTGGAAAACAAATAGTGCTTAATTTAGCAAATAAAAAAAAAAACTTTTGTTTGCATATCTCTTCACAGATAAATTACTAAATTCTACAAACTAAGTAGAAATGAACTGTTCATTATCACTATTAAATTATAATCTATTATATGTGATCTCACACCCAAAATTTGGGTTAACCTTGTTGTGTATTTCTGGAATTTGTGCAGTAAAAATTTTCTTATCAAAATCTTGCCTATAGCTAAACTTTACCTGTGTAAATTAAAAAAAAAAAAGACTGAACAAAGCACTCTGCTAACTGGTTTAAAGAACAGAGAAGTGGTTAATTGGAAATGATACACTTTACAATGGTAGATAAATCAAGTAGATTTGCAACTATACTTTGGGTAAAGAATGCAAAACAGACACAAATACAGTAATTTTGGTAAATTAAAGAAAGGAATGTAAGAGAGACTGCAGAAAATCTTTAAATTATCTCCTCAATGTTCTTTACAATACACCTTAACTAGTTCACTTAGGAAGAAAACTTCATCATCTAAGATATGTATGTCAGTCCTTATAAACCTGCCAAAGGAGAAACAGATGTAAGTAAATCCTAGGCAAGAAGACAGTGAGGTACAGTAGACTCTGTGTGTGTGTGTGTGTGTGTGTGTGTGTGTGTGTGTGTGTGTATTCCTTATTTAAAGGCAAAGTTAATGCCAGAGATTAGCAGAATTCTAAAAGTGTTTAGAATTTGGAGCTACAAAATTTTATTTGAGCTTGAATATCAGCAATAGAATTATGAGATATTAGAGGCAGAAACTTTTACTCTTCATATGATTTGAGAGAGCTTAAAATATTCTATGAGTTTTTAAATAGTGGTAACTTAAGCACATTAAAACACATCTTTGATATTCCTGGATTGTATATGCGAAATCTAGCTTTGAACATCCTCTTAGATAGCACTTTTCTTGTTATGTTGACTTAGTCTTTGTCTTGTTCTTTCTTCACATGTTTTCACTTTGGGACATGGACATTGTAACTCTATTGTCGAGATACACTGGACTGTGTGGTTGTTTCAGTAAATTTCTATTCATTTTTCAACTTTTTAAAACAACATAACACTGTTTACAGATGTTTCATCAATAAAAGTTTTCCAGTATTTTCTTTAAAATCTCTATTAGGCAACTCTGTGCTATTACAGTGAGAAGCACTTTCAAAAATTTTAATTGTAACAATGTTCTCGTCAATTGTAAACAGTTCATTTAATGATTTTTTTAAAATTGAAATAGCAGGCCCTGGGGTTTAGCTCAGTGGCACAAGTGCCTGTCTGGCAAGTGTGAGGTCATGAGTTCAATCCCTGGTACCAAAAAGAAAGAAAAAGAAACAAAGGAAGAAACCGCTTAATGTTAGCAACTAGACTGGGGGTGTAGCTCAGTGGTAGAGTACTTGCTTAGATTGTTGAAGCCTTGGTTCAATGTCTAACACCACAAAAACAAAAGCAAAAAAACACCAAAATTCTACACATAAAAATGTGCAGGGACCACAAGTTAGCCAAAAAATTGAAATAGCATAATAATATCATTTGTTGCTAACTATATAGCAATGTAATGTTATTTTCACAACTAAAACTTCACACTCTCAAGGTCAATAGATTAGAATTCATTATTTAAAAAATAAAGTGACTGGAATCAGTGTCATCTGGTATATTCAATTTATTTGACAAAGATCAAAGAGGTTGAGAGAATTATCCCAAAACATTCACTTAGGTAGCTGAAATACTGAAATTTGAACCAAAGACTTCTGACTCCTTCGAGGTACGATGTAAGCAGGTCCCATAAAATCACCGGGATATTTTAAGTTTTATTTTTCATTCATATTCTATTACGGTCAATTCTTATATACTATTCCCCATTAACTGTTTAAAGCCACTTACGTCTCAGACTATGAAAAGGAACTTAAAACATAAAACAATAAAGCACAGTATTTTCAAAGAAATACTAAATGTTGAGTCAAAAGGTTTAGGCATGCTCATTTCTAGTCTCATCCAGTTTTCTTTAAACTGAAAAAAAAGGGGGAAAAAAAAAGGCCCTGACATCCTGCCTATAGATGATTCTCTCAGTCTACACACACTGGAAGCTCTCGGCAAGCCATGGAAAGTACAGCTAGGGGCATCTCAAGGACAAAAGTCACTACCTTCCTATTATTTTCTTACATTCTCTACTACTGTCCTTGTTGCTACCCTTTGTCTAAAATGCTGATTAAGGATGTAATACACTGAGATTCATTTCCATTCTAAAACTCTAGCTTTGGAAAAGATGAGCCATAAATACACTTTTCGTTTCTTTTCTTTTCTTTTCTTTTCTTTCTTTCTTTCTTTCTTTCTTTCTTTCTTTCTTTCTTTTTTTTTTAATTTCTTTTGGTCTTTTTGAGACAGGGTTTCACTATGAAGTTCAGGCTGGACTTGAACTCAATTTGTAGCCCAGCCTGGCCATAATCCCACAGCAATTCTCCTGCCTCAGCCTTCCAAGTGCTGGGATTACAGGCATGCACCAACATGCCTGGCCTAAATGTACTCTAAAAAAATGAAGAACAAACTTTATGTACAATTACAGAAACAACTAAGCAGATAAACAGATCTAAGAGAAAAAGATGCTATGTATAATAGTTATATACAACATTTGAAATCTTCCTCAATCTCTTCTCTTTCCTTTTTCAAACCCTAAAGTCAATTAATTCTTCTACTTTTTTGTTTTGTGTATATCCTTTCTTTTGATCACCACATTTGTTTCTTTTTTCATCCTAACTTCCTATATATCTTCTTCTTTCTTTTTTGATGAAAACTAGGCCCTCAAGACTTCCCAAACAAGTGTTAACACCCTGTAGGGCAGTAAGAATCAAAGAATAGTAGCCCCAACTTGCATTCCCACAATTAGCAACAAATCATAGACAATTAAAAATAAAATGAAAGCCAATTTACCTTCCAATGTAAGTCTAGGGATCCCCAGAGATGGGGTCATTTCTGAGGGACAGTAAAAGAGATATGTTCTTCTTTCGTATTTGAGTTTAAAATAAAATAAACAAAATTCCCCTTTATATAACATATACAAGAGATCATGGACGCTACCACACAAAAATAATTAGCTAGGAAATAGCTAAGGTATGCCCTGTCTCTTTCCATCACCTGAAAACTAACAAAAGTGAACTGCAATTGGTGCCATCTGCAAACATAATTGGCATGCACCAATGGTGGTGTAGGTAGCTGAATCAGCTGACTGCGGAGGCCTTGATTCTCACCAGATTCAGGCATTTCTGTAACAAATTTTTAAAGCATTCTGAAATCTCCTGGAGTATTCCAACCTATTTCTAAACCCCAGAAACTCTGTGTTTTCGTCAGCCTTTCAGACAAAGCCAAATAGAGCAGCAACTGCCTCCAGGCATTTCCTTGCCCAATCCTTGCAAAAGTATTTTTCCGACACAGAATCGTTATCTCACCCCATCCATGCTAGCAGCATTAGTGGCTACTCAGGAAAACACCAACGCATTAGAAATCCAGATGAGGCAAAAATAGTGCCAGACCATCTACAGGAATACGTGCTATGGCCCAGTCCCAGATTTAAGAATCATTGAAACATATAACAGTATTCCATTTTGAGGTCTAAGGTTATAATATTTTACTTGTTATTTTTCTATTTTCTTGAGCATGTTAATCTTTACTTATTGTTTTTAGTGTTCACTTAAAATGGCAACTTATGTGTAAAGCATTTCTGAAATAGATTTTAACTATATCTTTTGAATATCTCAACATATTTTTATTTCATTGTTCATTTCTCACTATTAATATATCTGGTTTGGCTGAAAATTCTGGGCATCGCAATACATACGTCCCTCTTTTAGGTAAATAGAGTTGTACTGGAACATAATCATGCTCATTAGTCCACATATTGTCTTTTCTTCAGCAATGGAGGAACTGAGATTTGCAGGTTGCCATGTAGTCTGTGTATTTCAGTCCTGAAATGTTCTTTCTTTCCCTATACAGAAATGTTTTCTAACCTCTACACTAACATATGAATTATTAAACTAGGTAGCCTGTGTCAGATGCATACTAGTATAGCCATACATTTATAAATTATCTGACTAAAGTATGAAATAGTTTTTAAAGAATGGATTTTTTGCCTTTTTCATATTGCTTCCTATTTTCTATATGTACTTCTTACCTACAGAATTAATTAGCATTCAAAATTAAATTCTTTTAATATTTCTATTATATAGTTGGCAATATTTGTGCACATGGTTAATATATAGTAGCGGGCCACTGGTTATGTGTTTTAAAATCTAAGCAAGGTTGTATTGGGTACTAGTTATCAAACAGAAAATGCTTAAAGAAATATTCAATGCACAGTTACGTGATGGCCAAGACCAAATCAGATAAATCAGGTTGCCAATTTCAGAAACACTGTAGAACATATGCATTAAACAAAGTAGATAATTACATAGTAGCATGGGTGATTGTTTCTATTTTGTGTTTTAAATTAGAAGTAATTAAAATTTATTAACGCATCATCAATGCTGACTCTAAAATGTATAGGTGAAAATGACAAGATTAATCAAACTGAGGATAACCAAACCAGGCAGGGTTTTCTATCCTTGACCATGCTCCCTGCAAGTATTTCTAGCCTTTATTAGGAAGGTAACAGTGGGAGACTGAGGTGTAGCAATTGCATTCCATAAAGTTAAACTTCCTGTAATTTCAATTTATCTTTACATTAGATCAGCCATATGCTTAATTGTAATTCAAAGAAAAACATTTCAAACTTTCTTCTTATTTCTTTTTCACAGGCCACTAGGAGAAAAGGCACTCTTTTGATGTTTTCCTTCAGGTTTTCAGACAATCTTTCTGACAGTGAATGTGATGTAAGGTTGTGCAGCTCAAACAGCCAATGTAGTTTCCAAAGTGATTTTCCCACTGGGCACACACCAAATATGCCCTTTGATTATAATCTTCAGCCTCCTGCTCAAAGGCCTGTCTCTGTTCATAACACTTTTGGGCTCAGAGTCAGCTTTAAGTTTGTTTTTAAGCAGTGAGTATTCCTTAAAGCTGCACGCAATGTTGATCTGCTGGCTGCTTCGATCTCACAGCTATCCAGCTATGCCACATTGTATGTGTCTGTATTTCAGTAAAGTCCTAAAAGCATTTCTTTTCCTGTGACTGTTTCCAATTACTTCTGCTGGCCATACATCTATATGTACTGGTAGGAGAGCTTTCTCTTTCTTATTTATTAATAGAACAGCAATTAGAATTACTGTTAGATTTCCACTCAGTGAAAATCCCTTAAGAAAAGAAGTTTAATGGTAAAATCATAATTGAGTCCATTTTAAGTTAAGAAATTAAAAATTCTTTGCTAAATCACTTAGAATTGATACTTGAAAAATAAAACATACAATTCCATTAAGAAAGACAATAAAATAAAAAAAAAACACCCACAACAAGGCCTAATCTGAATCAGGTCAGTGAAAATCAGACATGTATAGAAACAAACTATATATTTTATTAAAATTTTAGTGTGTTTTATTTGTACTAGTTTTGCTTCTTGATAAAAGAATTCACATTACTCCATGTGGACTTAATGTTGAGTCAAAGCTGCTAGATCATTAACTATGTAAAAAGTGCTTTGCTTTGTCTAATGCATTTTTCTTGATTTATCTAGTGGACAGTCTGATCTGTCCATGACTCATGGTACAGATTAATGATATGAAGACTCCTGCAAAGCACTAATACCTGCAACATACAGATTTCATTGGTTTGGGGTATGTATTCAGTAGTATGATTGGTAGGTCAAATGGTAGTTCTATTTTTAATATTTTGAAAAACCTCCCTACTGTTTTTCCGTAACAGTTGTATTAATTCACATCCTAACTAACAATGTAAAAGTATTATCGTTTCTTCATAGTCCTACCAATATGTTACCTTTTGTCTTTTTGATAAAAGTCATTATTTTAATGTGTGTGCTGCTGTCATTTTGGTTTTGATTTACATTTTCCCAGTAGTTAATAATGTTGATTTTTTTCATATAATTGTATACCACTGACCATTTTTATGACTTCTGTTAAGAAATGTCTGTTTAGTTCTTTTGCTCTTTTTTTAATATGGTTCTTTATTACAGCTCTATTCAGAATGACCAAAGTATATAACCACCTTACGTGTTTATTAACATATGAATGTCTAAAGCAAACAGGGTACATATATAAAATGGAATACTAGCCAGCCGCAAAAAATGAAATGCTGTCATTTGTGACAACATGGATGAACCTGGAAAACTTTCATGTTAAGTGAAATAAACTAGGCACAGAATGGCAAATACAACATCACTGCACTCATATATAGCAATTAAAGTTGATCTCAAAGAAGTAGGGTTCAAAATGCTGGCTACTGCAGGTAGACATACTTAGTGGGGAAGCAGGAAAAGATGCTATTTAAAGATGTAATTATAGTTGGAAAAAACGGTGCCAGTGCAGACAAATCCATAAAGCCAGAAAGCTAATGAGTGATTGCCCAGACTGAGGATCAGTGGGAGGGAGAAGACAGAGTGGGGAGAGATATTAGAACAATGATTGATGCCTATAGGCTTTGTTTTTAATGTGATGAAAATGTTCTAAAATTAATAACGGTGAGGTTTGCACAAGTCTGTGATCACAGTAAGAAAAAACTCAGTTAAAAACCTTTAACTTTAAAGTTGTATAATTTGTAAATTATACCTCAAAACTGCTTTTCATTAAAAAAAATTAAAAAGCAAACAAGGAAGAAAATTTACATTTCCCACTAACTACGCAGAACAAAGTCAAACATTCACTACGTCCACTGAATGCAGTGAAGCTAATGTGCCATGCAGTTCTAACTCCATTTGTCAGGTTCCCTGATGCAAACTACAGCCAGAGACCCAGTGCCCCTTTTTGTAACAAAGTTTTATGGCAATTCAGCCTCACCCATACTTTTATATATTGCTGTTCCTGCTTTCATTTTGTATCAGCATTGCAGAAAAGTTGCAACCTAAATTGTAAAGCCAGGAAGCCTAAAATATTTTCTAAGTGACCCCTTATGGAAGTTTGCCACAGGCTGCTTCAGAATCGGAGAGAACACGAGGACTGAACGTCCTCATGCCTCCGAATGCCGAGGGCGCTGGAAATGTAAGTAACCCAGATATGTATTAGAGAGGTTAAATTATCTCTGATATAGAATATTGTTTCCCTTTTTATATTAATCATCTTTCTGAGCTTGCGGCTACAACACTCACTTGCCCATTGGCCGTTGCAATTTGGATATGCGATTTTTTTTTCCATGAGAGGACATCAGTTTTAATTATTTGTAGCCAATCCTCCAACTGCTGCCAGAGATAACTAAAGAAAAGATAAAATATATTATCAGTGTCTCAGAATTGGTTGAAAAGGGTGAGCATCATCCTACCTTTTTTTGGATAAAATCAAACTACCTCAATGTGGCTTAAAATAATCTTCGCGATATGGATCAAATCTTGACTCCAACTCGCTACTTGAATTTTCTTCTTTACTTCGGTGCCTTCACATAGGTTTCCCAATGAGTCACCTGTCATTTACTTAAAACGTCAAGCACTGGATCAAATACTGACCTACAGGGATATATTTTTCATTTGTCCTGACTCCTCAACAAGGGCAGCAACCTGCAAATACACCTCGGAAATACTGTGGCTTGGGCCCCGGATACAGCTTAGCAGCACAAGTGCCTGCCTGGCAAGTGAGTCTGACACTGGTAAAATACTGTGTTTGTATCTCTAGCATGGGGCTATGCTCTTACATTGGGATCGTTTATTTTTCATGAAAGACTTTTTAAAGTAAGCCCCTTGAAGACAAAGATCTAGTTTGTGTTTGTAACTTCTAAGTGCTAAAAACAATGAAAAGCCTAAATTGCTTTGACAAGGACACTGGAGAACAGTTAAAAACATTTCTAGAGAAAAGTGAAGGATGAGAAAAATTTAGCTGCCCTACTTCTTCTACAGTCACAACTTCAAATAATTTTTCAGATGTAAAAGGAAATTACAGAGAAATCAATGACCAACCAAAAAAAATTCTTTTGTATCACCAATCAATAATTCAATTATATTAGACATTGTTTACCACAGCATAATATTATAGAAGGGATACTGACATATAGTTCTTAAAAAATTTGTGAGCCAGCTGGAGATTTAGCTCAGCGGCACAAGTGCCCTCCTTGCAAGCATGCAGTCGTGAGGTCAATCCCTGGTACCGATTAAAAAAAAACAATTGTGAGCCAAAAGTATTTTACCAAACTTGCAAGCTCTATATTATAAATACAGGTAGAGAGGTTTAGGTTTACAACTTAGAAAGCATAATTAGTTTATATATTCAAATGTGCTTATTATCTCCTTTTTACAGATGAGGAAACATACATACATTGATTAGTAAAGTAAATCATCTATTTCAAGGTCATAAGGGAAAAGAAAAATATAAACCGTAAGTACATAAGTGACAATATCCTTTCCTTGGATGATGTTTAAAATCAGGATTTTTATTACCACATTTTCTTGCAAAACTTCCCAAGATAAGGTAAGAGCCATTTGTATAACATCACATCAAAGAGATCCCTGGGAAATCTTTTACTGAAAAACACTCTGTAAAAAATGTGTACAATATAGCAGAAAATTCACCAAAAAACTTTTTTTTTTGTTTAAGTAGTCACATTTATAAGAGACTGGTAATAATGAAACTTGCTAACTCTTACAGCCTAACAGATTGCAACAAAAGACTTCTTCTAAAAATAGATTCCATTTTGCTGTCTGATTCTTATCTTTCACCAAATATGGTAAATCTTCTCTCTAAGCTATCTAATATTTTTAATGCCTTCAGTTACATTTCTAGTTTTTTCATGCAATTGTCTGCTCTGAAATGTGTAATATATTTGAAAAAATACATCATTTTTTAAAAATTCAAATAAACATACATCATTTTTATAAAACACATGACAGTATTTGCTTCGTAACAAGGAATAATCTGAAATAATTTTTTCTCTATCTTTTAGAAAATCATAGAAAGTCCACATCAAGTAAACTAAGAATAAAGAAAAGTAGCACACTGGCAAAACACCTGTATAAAGGAAAGTTACACTACTGCTTTTAGTATCTGGCCTTTTGCTTGTAGCTACTGAGAGTTGTGGTAACAACTATACCCTAGTCATAATTAAGGACCTCAAAGAAAATCAGGCAGAAAAATATTTAATAGTAATCTTACTCAAAGTCTCCGTTCACATTTTCCAAATCTAATATGATCACTGGCTAGTTGTTAGTATAAGTTGTTAAAAAAAAAATAGAAAGCAATGACAAAATACAGGAAATATATATTCTAGTTAGTTGTTCCTTAAGTAATCTGTGGTCATAGAAGCATAGTATTTTTTTAAACATTGGAGTTTTGGTCAGTCTGTGCTCCTCTTGAATAAATCTATATGCTTTCACAATATGTTTGCCGCTGATTGTGATGGACAGTAAAGTGAAACTGACTCTAATGCTGATCTTTGTAACACTGACTGTAACAGGATTAAGAGTGCAAGCATTTCCTCTCTGCTGTCACTCACGGGCAGAAATACATACAATGGTGCACAGCAGGAGGCTCAACCTTGCAAAGCATGAAGGGTCCTAGCAGTGAGGCTTCACGAAAGTAAAGAAGAAGAGTCCCTGGGGCGAGAATAGAAGACACATATGGTAGAGACAGAGGAAAGGGGAAAAAACACATTGAAAGAATAGATCTTATTGACAGACATAATAATCCGAGCAAAAGTTCATCCAAATGTTTAGTAATGAGAACGCTATTAACATAAAGATGGCATTAAGCAACTCTTGCTAAGAAAAAAGAACCTATGATCCGAACAACAGAATATACCATCACAATGTAGAATAAAACTTCTACAGTATTAGTTTAGCTACCAAATATGTCTTCATCATAGAAGTGACTTCCAGTTTCTTTGGTTAGGGTAGAGTATCCACACAATATTTAGTTGTTTTAATGCAAATCAGTGGTTCTGCATCTATCGATCAAATACGTGAAGTAATCTGCATAAATTTCTGAGAGGGAGGAGGATTGAGAATATTTAACTTTATTTTTATTTCACCTACAAAAATCACAATGTGACATGAATAAATACACTTGTTCAAAGGTCTCAACAATATTAATACTACAAAGTTATTTAATATTTACTTACTCTGCAAAGCTTTATCAACTGTACTCCCTCTTAGAAAGTACTGTCATATCAGGGCTAAATGAATCATATCGCATTTATCTATGAATACTTTTGTGACAGACAGTCTGCACTCTCTAGAGAGATGAGACTAGAACATTCAGATTAACAAGTATTCATCTCTAGATAAACAGAAAATAAGAAGTTGCCTTCCTGATCTTTGACTACAGTTTTCTTAACATAAAAAAGTAAAATTAATTTTGAAAAAAAGGTTTATATGTTTAACATACAATTAGCATTACAGCTATGCTAGGAGAGGAAGAGAGACAGAAAGAGGTATGGGATGAGTATATAAGAAAATATGATAGATAATAAAACCGTGTAGGTAAGGTAGAAATAAAGTTAGGTTAAGACAAAATATGAAAAAATATAGACAAATAGGGTTAAATAAAAGAGAACTTTCATATACGCAAAAAAGATATTCCAAACAAATTTAACAACTCTAAAGAAGTGAGATATTCAAATAGATAAATAAGCTTAGAGGGAGACTGAGAGAGAGAGAGAGAGAGAGAGAGAGAGAGAGAGAGATGAAGGGAGGGGAGGGGAAGAATTATCTAAATGACTGCTAACAAGACTTAGAAATCCAAATAAAGCATGCTAAACAGCTACTTTTTAATTCAATAAATTCCATTAATTAAATATGAAATTTCCATAACTTATAGTTATCTAAGTCATCTAACAGTAATCCCAAGAACACGCATAGTATCTCTTATTTTGTATACAAAACAATAAGTACATTTACAATAAAATACAGCTAAACTGTATGGCATTAATCCCTTGGAAGACCAGTTGTATCTAAAAAACCATGTACTTTGTCTACTAATGTCACCAAAGAGACCATCCATGAATACAAAGTTAAACAGATGTGTATGTCTATGAATTTACATACACATACAACTAAATATTGTGCGGTTATATATAAATATAAATATAAACATGTACACTCAAATGTACTTAAATGTAAGTTTTTGGAAAAGGCATTTGGAAAAAGCAATGCAAGATATTAGGAAGTGAATCTGTATCAGCAAAATTCATATGCAAATTAATGAACCAAAAATCATATTCAATCTTGGCAGAAGGCCTTACAACTCTGTACTTGGAGTGTCCTACTCAGCTTTCACATTTTATTCAACATCCTATGAAAATGTACAAAACGATATTTAAAATCATCTTTAAAAGGTATTTCTCTTAGAAAAATATCAACATGTTAAAACTGGAACTTCTAGCTTTTTACATGAAGAAAAGGAAAGGATTTATCTTCTGGAGCTTTAGGGGATGAGAAGTAAAAAAATTTTAAATTATATTAAAATAGCTGAAGTCTTAATCAGTGCCTGTGAAACTGTACTATCCCAATCCCGTTAAATATTAAATCTGGAATTTGATGTCCATTTTCCGAAACTGTTACATTTTATGGGAACTTGGATTCATGGACCCTTATTTCTCTTCCAAATTTAAAATTTTACAATTACTTCCCAGAATTAAAAAGAAAGCTTCACATAGTTACAATATATTCAAAAATACTTCAAAATCACTGCCATTCAAAATGCATGATCGAGTTCTTCTCATTATTCTCAAATTTACCTACTCACTAACATTTATTGGTAACTTTAAAATCAACACTCGCTGTGCTCTAAAGTCATTCACGGGCAGGCGCAGGACACCAGGAAACTGAACTGCCTCACGCACATTCCCAACGAAGGTCATAAAGGCAAAGTTCTGCCTGCTTGTTTTTAGCTCCCTTACTGCAGATAAGCATCCTTTTCCATATATATTTAATCACACATTTACTCCATTTGTATGAAATGTAGACAACTTCACTCTTTCTAATAGCCCCCAAGCATTGTGCTGAAGAATCAAATCATAGAATGTTCAAGTATAAAAAGGCTGTGATATGCCCCCAAGGAGAAAATATCCCTATTAGATGAACTCTGTTCAGTAAAATTAGTTTTACTGCTGCTGGCAGAGTTCAATGCTAATGTATCAATATATAATATATATTGTGTCTTCAAATAGAAGCACAGAAATCAAGATTATGTGCTGATCAGTTGAAAAACAGTGCTGTGACTAGTGGTTCATAGGAATCTAGCCCTGTAGTTTCTCAAGGAGTACAGGCTTAGGATTCTTAAATCAGCATTCCAAAGACTCTACAGAACATAACAAGTGCCTGCTTCCCTACCTAATGTTAATATTGCATAAATTAGTCCCTTCAAAGGTGTTTTCAACCAGGGATTGGTGGGGATCTAAGTGAAAATTAGGTTCACAAATGAATACCTGATGGCTTGATATTCTTACTACACTCTCTGTGAAAAGTGACAGTACATTCATATTTATGAAAAATTTGCCAGTAAACCTTGTCCTCTTCCAAATACATACATAAATTTCCACATTTCCTCTTTATATTCAGGGTATGAGATCAAAAGAGCCGGGGCAGTATTTAGTCACAATGTTGTAACAAACAATTGGTTTTTTGCATTTACTTCTCTGTAGTAAAGCTATAACTAGCAATCAACCAGGTGGCCAGTTATTAGTGCCAAACTGAGAGCAGCAAATCTGAGCCTCTGGCAGCCTGCCCCCAATCACAGAGAAAAACATGCCCTGCTCCATGTCTGTTCCTGGAAACTTTCACGCCAAACTTTTTACAGGGCTGTTACAAAGCCTGAGAAATTCAAAGTACTGCTAAAAGATTGTTAACACTATCTGCAATTCTCAAACTTTATTGTAAATGTTTGAGTGCTGCTGGGTAGTCAAATCCATATTTTTGCTCAATTACAAACAAGATTAAAGAATAATATTTCACACTTTGCGTTTTAATCAATAGCTGTGCAATTTCTGAGATTCTGTTCCTAAGTAACCATCTTTTACCGCTAAATGTTTTTACTTTACTTTTGAATTTAAGGTACTAAAAGAGAAACATCAGGGTCTTAAAATTAGACAGAAATTTTTGGCTCCAGAAGATCATATATTTGCTGTGTTAAAAGTGGGAGCAAAACCTTTTCTGACTTTAAATTAAGGGTTTAAATTATGAATGCAAAATTATCATTAAGTTTAAAAGGCCATGTTAGTGAGAGGACAACTTAGAAAATCATGTTTTTATTTGGTTTTCTAAGTTATTAAACCTCATTAAAAAATACATCACTATACCTCAAGAAGTTTCAAAATGAACCTTAATTGGAAACGCATAAAGAAGGCTTGGTTACATTTTAGATTTTTGCAGAATCTACATATTATCTTTTCATAGCATGAACATATTAAGATACAAGCCATTTGCTGAAATATGAACTCAAAAAATCAAGTGAAGTGACTGTTTGCAATTTTGTCCGAGAAAATTAATTCCACTCATGTAACGGGAGCTTCATCAGGTTGACAACCAAGGAAATGAGTTTCAGCAGAGTCCTCCCTCAACAGTGAGCGGCAGCTTTCTCATAGTGACAGAGCCAGTACCTTCAGCCATTGCTTGTATGCATAGATTATGACAAACAAAATGAACCCAGAATCTTCCATTTCATTATCATGTAAGAGAACTATTTGGTTGCTATTACTGTTTTTTGTTTTTTCATTTCAATGAAATTTCTGTTGAAATTTTGGTAGGCTTTTTACATTCTTATATTACAATTCAATGGTACTTAAAATCATAAATGAGATAAATATAAGTACATATACAAGTTAAAAATCTCCAGATATTCCTGTGACATATGATGTCAATATAAAATTAAAAACATAAGGAAAAGAAAAACATTAATACACTTAAAATCCTCTTCATCTTCCACTAGTCATGACATACCCAACATTTTTCTCAATATTCACAAAAAATGAAAAAGCTCATATTTTCTATATTGATACATAATCTGCCTTTGAAATAAATTCCAAAGAAATCAGTTATTTATAATTCACATAATACATGAACTAGCTGGAAAATAAATTCTATGATTAAGGTATTTAATTCATTATTGGACAGATTTAGGATCACTGTCTCAAAGATAAATCCTTTGAATGCTGGTATAGCAATGACAGTGATGGTTTTTAATTGTGCGGAGCATTCCGAACGTAAGTACATGGATTTCTACATAGCACAGGATGTGGAACTTTATCCCAGGAAATGGTAAAACAACTTCAAGTTTTAGTAAACAAGTCAAACATGATAACCAAGTATACATATTCTAAATACTGTTAAGATTAAACAAATTTGTAAATGCTATTTCTTTGATTTGTCTTTAGGACAGAGCTCTACTACTTAACAACAAAACAGTCATGCTGTGATCTAAATGATGCTTAGGACAACTCTTCTGGTTGTCTGTAGGAGGTTGAAGGGTTGAGAAGCAGCTAATACTTTTTTCTTTGGCTTTCAATAAGTGTATCATCTAAACATTTTCTTGAAGCTATTTTCTCTCCTTGTCAATTAATTCAACGTTTTTACAAGGAATTGTTAAGCACCATGGGTTCATTGAAATTCATTGAGTGAAACTGATGTAAAGGACATTGTTAAAGTACTTGCAATGATTCTGACTTTGTAAATTATCTTGATAATTCAGAAGACAGGGACATTAGACAAATAGGCTATAAACTAAAATTACTAAACAAAAGGAAAAATATGAGGTCATGTGTGTTTCATACAAAATACAAAGCATATGGAAGACAAGGATAAATTACACAACACATCATTGTAATTAATAAGGTAAAATGCACAATACTTTTTCTCATTTACAGTATTCAGTGAGTAACCTAGCTTTTAAAAAATACAGACAACTAAAGGAACCTAGATGTAACTGTATAAATCATCAGAAAGATACTTTTATTTGCATAATCAGTTTACTTAAGGCCAGAATAATTGGTAATACACTACAAACTATAATCAAGTACTTTTTATATAATTAAATTACATATGAAATAAATTGCATACAAAATAAATTACATATGAGAACAGATTACTAGAAATATGAAATTATCTATGAGAACAGATTACAAGAGACATAATAATATTGATAAATCTTGTTTCCCTGTGAGCATACTGAGACATTTTAATTTAATATTAAAAGTCTCTCTTTTACAAGTCTTCTCCAATGAAAATACATTCTCTACCTAAAAAGTGTTTTGAGTATAAAAGTTCCTTGTTTTTTAGAACGCTTTCAGTGCTTTTACATCTAAGTAAATGTGGTGTAACCTACATGTCACCTGAAATTCTGGGCACCTAAAGTTAAGGCTGCCAGCAGTGAGAAGGCTGCGCAGGTAGAAGTGTCAGATTTTGCTTGAACTGAAAGACTCTATAAGTTTATCAGTCCATATTTCTAGTAATTATTCTGAGATAAGAGGTTACAGTGTCTCTTGCCACTGAATTTAACAATACGGCTGAAAAAACCCATGACTTAATGAGTCCAAAGCCAGAAACCCCATCACAGAATAACATGATAATTAACCAGGCAATTATTATCAACTCTAAGCTTTCATCTGTCTTTGACTAGCCCTAGATAATCTAGGCTACAATTACAGAAGAACTAAGTTTCTGGCTATGCTTAAAAGCAAATTTAAGCATAGAAAACAAGAGGAATGACTAAATACTGTTAATAAACATGAAAGTAATAGAATATTAATCTCTTTCATAGGCCAAATATTTAGCATGATGGATAATTTCCAGCAATTGCTTAACATAAGCATCATTATCTTGTTTCATAGATGAAGACACTGAGACTATAAAAGACTATGCAGCTCTCTTAAAATTAGACATTGGCAGGACACGAAGCAGGTATGCTAAAAAAACAGGTTTTTTTTTTCTTTATACTGCAGTCATATTTTAGTTTTTGCAAACCTCATTTGGTATAAATTCTCTTTTAATTTCCAAATTTTGAAACTGCATTATTTCTGGAAGTTAAGTATTTTTCTGGTATCCCAAGATTTCAAACTTGGAGGACTAAGTTAGGAGCTATTTCCTATTTCTGCTTTAACTAGTTAAGAAATATACCTGTCAGCTTTCAACAAGGTCAGTTGAAGGATGACTAGTTTGAAAATATGGCCACTGTTTAGCACTCGTAGAATGTGACTAATCCATGTATCATGCTTCCCCAAATCTTTTAATAAAAATTAGTTTGTGGCAGTTATCTGCTATCAGTATTTACAGAGATTTTTATACACTCAAGATGGAATGAGTAATTGTAAGTGGGCACTTACATATTCTAAACTGCTTAAAATAGTTTAAAGTATATCTAAAGATAGTGACACATTTAATTTACACAATATTAAATCAGTCTCTTCCCTGCTTCTTGTCTAACTTACCTAAGGATACAGAGTTCTGGACAGAATTAAGCTTTTAAGTGTGCACCTTAATGATTACATATGAATCATCGCTTTCACTGCCATTTATGTCTGCTATGTAGACATAATGTAGACTAAATATATGTATTCAAAATATCAGGAAAAACTGTAATTAATTAAACTACTCTTATCATAACACATACAATATTGACACTTGAAATAAGAGAACTTCGAAAATTGATGAAAATACATTTATTAGGCTGTATTTACACTGATCTTGGCAGGCACTCTTCAAACTTAGAGAGTTAGAAGTGGAAAAGCAATGTCTGTGCCAAATTCACTCAAAAACGTTACACACTCTAATACAGCGCACATGACAAGCCTGAAGTGTTGAAAGGAAGCCATTTGAATTATCTGAGCACAAAAAAAGGCATCTGGAAAATTACCTAACAACTGAAACATCCTATTCACATTTTCTGGAATCTCATAATGCTGAAAGAATGTGCAGCAGGTCCTGAGTTTACACTAATTTGAAAGCTTTTGAACAAGTATAACAATTTCAAAGAATAGGTACAATTCCATGGGCCTATCATTAATGAAACACAATTTTAACAGAAGCAAACAAATTTTAACCTTAATTTTGTGATTTTTGTGTGACGATTCCAATTATGACATTAATATTTAGTGTCAGGTAAAAATGCATTTAGAAATAATAGCAGAAAACAAGGGTCAGAGTACATTCTTTGTTCTGGTCCCTAAGGCTACCAAGCATGGAATGAGCTAAATAAAGCATCTGAACTCCTTTAGAGCATTTCTAAATGGGAAAAACGACAATTCATATCAACCAGTGTGCTTCTGCTACTGGTTTTCAGAAATTCACTTGAGGAAGCTGGAGTTATATTTTCTGTGGAAATTCCACACTTCGGTGAGTTTATGCTCATTCTTCCCTAATGGTGCATCACTGACTACTCATGCAGGCTTTGAAACTGAATCTTTGAAGTGGACCCTGCATAGTCACCTGGAGGATTTCCGGTAACCTGATCTTACCAGTTACCACTTTCTCCTGTCCCACAGTCTGTACTGTCTCTTTCTCCCTGTGTTTTTCCTTGTCCAATAATCAACTCCATACGATTAGGCAGATATTATTGCTTTACCCATTTAAGTGGCTTCTGTTACCTGACTACACTAGTGGGTGTCATAATATTACAGTTAACTATTCTAACTCCTGTCACACTGCAGAGGATGGTGGCAGTTGTGCCTACTCCTAATCCCTTTGGTAACTAGCTCCCCTTGAGAATCTCCTCCCCAGTTATATGTGTCCCCACTGTTTACCCCAGAAACAGTAATAGGTATTGATTCAGTCTGGGATAATGCTACAATTTCCTATCTACATGAGTACCTAAATTTTGCTTAAAATAGTTTCTGTCACTTACAAATAAACAGCAACAGAACTGAAATTACTAGTTACTGAGACTGCTAAACATTACATCCAGAATTTTTTTTTTGGTACCGGGGATCGAACTCATGACCTCACATTTGCCAGGCAGGCACTTAAGCCACTGAGCTAAATCCCCAGCCCTATCCAGAACTGACATCATGAAATATCCACTATAAATATGAGACTCTACTTTAATCACACAAAGATGAAATCTACCTTAAAAAGCTGCTTCTTTCCCTATCTCTTGCACAATCATTCATACTCTCCCTAGTATTGTCATGTTGTCATTTATACAGCAAGTTATTTTTGTCACTTCTGAATTACTAGTGTTGAGACCACAAGTTTCTCATAACAGAACTTTCCTTAAATATTACATTTATTTTTAATTCCATTTCATAAATAAAACTAAAACACTATGAATATTTCAATAGGCTTAATTTTCTAGTAGTTTTATACTCATATCAGCGTCCTCAAGAGTGGTATATCTGTTAATAATCTAAAGTGACACATCACATATCTCTACTATACTCATGATATATAAATTACATTAGGACTCACTCCTAGTGTAATTTCACTTCACACATTCAACATCTTTGAAAAAAATCCTTAAAGACTTGTGCAAACCTCTATACTACCACATAAAGTAGATTCACTGTCCTGGAACTCTATTACCTACCTGTCTGTCCTCCTTCTCCACTAAGTCTTGGTGACCACTGATCTATTATCTCCATAGATTTACCTTTTTCAAAATCATATTCTAAATGCTTTTTTAGGTTGGATACTCTCATTTAGTAATTGGTATTTGAGTTCCCTTGTTGCTTCATTGCTTAATTCTGTATTTTTAGAGTTAAATAACATACCACTGTGTGGGCCACAGTCTGTAGATCCATTCATTTACTGTAGACTATCTTGGTTGCTCCCAAGCTTTGAATTTTTCTGTAAACATCCAGCCATAAACAAATCTGCTGTAAACATTCAACTAAAAGGTCCTGGGTAGACAGAAGTTTTCAGCATCCTTTGGTAAATACCAAGTGTGTGATGTTGGATCATATGCTAAAAGTACATAGAATTTTATAAGAAACCACCAAGCAGCATTTTAAAATGCTTATGCCATTTTGTATTCTAATCACCAATGGATGAATATGCCTTTTGCTACACATTTCAGCCAGCAAATAGGTATTCTTGGTGTTCTGGATTTTTCCATTTTAGAATGAATGTAGAGGATTAAGGTATTGGTTCAGATAGGATTTGTTACTGATGGTGTTTATCAGGTTGCTCCAACCATGAAAGCTTTATAAAGACAGAAGAGCCACCCAAAAAACTAACAAATAGCAGAAAAGCCTTGGCTATTTTACAATTTCACCTAGTATAGGAGGCTGCCACACTGGAAGCATTTTGGACCTAAAATATAGGTCACGTCCCCAAATGGCTCTCTGTGCCTATAAATATTCCAACACAATTCAGAGTCACTGTATTACTAACTTCTTATGTATAAAAAAACAGAAAATTACTGAAGATAACTGAATATGGAGGGATTTTTGTAGGCTGTGGGCTACAACAGATTCAGAAATACAAATAAAAAGTTTACAAGTAAACAGATTACTTAGATTACAGATTACTTTGGAGTACATAATCTGACTTATTCAACAATGAAATAAAATACAAGCCTGGTTTGATTCTTCTGGCTTCTACCAAAATGCAGTTAATAAAGAGAGGTATATCTTGTTACATATGGACATATATCACTGCAGTTCGTTTCTCAAATACAGCAATCAAAATATACGAAGCAGCATTTTTGACAATACAGTGGTAGATGTTTTCATATTTGTGATTTGTGAATTAAGAAAACACGAGAATCAGGAAGCTAATGTAAAATTATCAGTGAATTATTTCTGCATTTGATTTTTCTCTTTCAACAGAAGTACTACAAATGTTGGATCAATTCTAAATTACAAATTATTTTGATTACTACAAAAGGATACTTCCTGCAGTTAATTTTCATTAAACAAATATTGAAAAGTTACAGCACATATCTTAAGTTAGTACTAAAATAATTTGAATATCAGGAAATTGTATCTTTTTCATCAATGAAGGGCAAAAGAGTCATTTGTTCGTTCATGATATACTGTAGAAATAAGTCACTTAACACTATAAATTGATTATTTTAATACAGGAATGAAATAAATCTTTATTTTTAAATCAATATTTTATAGTTACATATTGACATATAATGAAATATATTGATGTCCCAGTTATTGTTGCTATTTTAGAATACATCTAAGTAGTGCTTATAAAGCAAAATTATATAAAATTACATTGGAGCAAGTGCTTAAATAAAATAATATATACATCATTTCAATGAAATGTTTTGTTAAACTATTTAAAATATTTAGAAATTCATATATGGTTATTAGAGGTCACTTTAATACATTGTAAATGTGCTTTTTGTCTTTAAGGATAATTATATGGAAACTCATTTATATGAACCTTTCCTGTTAATGGACAGAATTTTATTCTTGAAATCCATACTCTCTCATGTTTTATTAAATGTAATGAGATCATTAAATATTAAATGTCTTTCAGTACAATATTCTCAGCATATTCAATATTCAATGAATTAAGTATGGCACTTAAGTATACATTATAAGAATCAGTAACCCCATTACATTTTGCTCTTAGTTTATTTCCTATTTTTAAGTGGCTAGCTTTCCCTTTTTGCTGCTATTTTATTTTATGTTTTTTTAAACAGGTGGGTGGAAGAATGAAATGGGTTAGAGAAGAAATAATCATAATACTTAACATTTATAGAGTTGTTACGTGACAAGTGAAGTGCTAAGTTAAAAAATTATTTCAGTTAATTCTCTCATTAACATTGAGTTTGATAGTTCTATTAAATCTAACTTTACAGCTTTATAACTGAAGAAACTAAGACATACACACAAAGCCACACACAATTTAGTTGGAAAGCAGCTAAAGTTATTAAGTATTTCAATTTGATTATAATTTGGAAACTGGAAGCAATAAAACCATTAATTTTTATTTTATAGGTTAACTGATTATTTGTTATAAAGATGTTTATAAACGCTACAGTGAAGGATAAAAAATACTTTCCAAAAATGAAGAGAAAACTTTTACCTAATGAAATCCTTACTAACAGCAGAGTTTTCCCATTACAAACACATAAAAGAAGATATTAAGCTATTTGCCGAACATATTAATTTTAATTGCTATTATTAATGTCTTATCTATTTAAATGACAGCATATTTTAAAATGTTAACCTGATAAATCAAGTGTGAAAGTAGTGAAGGCTTAAGGTCAACTATAATAAAATCTACTCCAAAGGGCAATAAGGGAAGTAAAATCAAAGTGAAAACTCCATGAAATATTTTAAACAAATTTGTTTCAATCATCAAATATAAGTAACTTTTTAAAAACTACTCCCATTTACCGCTATGGTAAGTAAATTCTAATGGTACAACAGGTTTCATTTATGGTATAACTCATATACTATATTTTCATAGGTAGAAACATACATCAAACAGAGTACTGGCCTCCAAGTTTGCAGAAAGAGTAGGGGTAAAACTGGAACTCTCTGTTACCCTCAACAAATAGCATCTCAACCATGATACTGAACCATTTCCACTTTGTCACTCCTGGCTATACTTCAAAAACCAGCATTACATATGGAACATATCATGTGTTCAACATTTTCTATTCTTACAATAATTTAGTGCATGACAGTTTAGGCAGAGTTCATCTCAGGTCAGTAGGAGAAAAAAATTAGTTAAGGAAAAATTAGCAGAAGGAAAGGATTGTTAAATCAGTAAAAGGGAAATATTTGAAGCACAGCAAAAGGGTCAATAGGAGTAAACAAATGATCAAATTAACTTAATTAAAAATAAGTTTGACTCAAAGCAGTGGATAGATAAATAAGACAAAATTAAAGAAAATGCCAATGATGGTTTCAAAGCAAAGGAGTCAAACTGATATTCTGTGATCCCATGAATGTAACCAAAGGGAAGAGACAGCTTAATTTATTGAGTGATGTTTATTGATCACTCCAAACATTTACTGCATGTCAGAGCTGCAGAGAGGTCATGGGCAGCACAGTAAGTAAACGAGCTAAAAACTCTGGTTCTCCATGAAATTGCAAAAAGAGAAGAATTCTAATAAACAGGAAGGTACAAAAATAATACAAGTTAGCCTTAGCTGGAACTTTACCAGAAGCCAATGTGGCCAAACATTCCAAAGAGTATGTAAAGAATAACAAAATGAAACTCAGACATAAAATGTACCCTTTAGAGGCTCATGGCAAGTCAAAACCTTCCTAACGCCTGGCATCCGGGGAAAATGTCCTTTAAGAGAAGGACATGCCCTTTTTTCTGTGTCTCTCAGACACTCCAAGCAGATGGGGTAGAGAGGAAAATGGAGCGTCCAGCCTGGCTTTGTCTGGAAGGCAATCGAAATGTGCTTAGGAGGTCTAGGAGTTACTCAGGTGTTCTAATTTCTCATTGGCTTGCGCTAGTTTTGCTCCTCCATGTCTGTGGCTACAGCTCCAAATCAGGAACCTCCGTAGAGGTAATTCTTGTCCTTCTACCACTAGATGAAGGTTGTGTTCAATGACTGTTATGACAATACACACACCCCTGCAAGGGGAGAACTGGACTCATTTATCCTTATCAGTTCCACCAATTAAGAAAACAGATGCCTCCCAGAAGTTGTGGCACATTAGTGACTACATGGGCACTGCATGGTCTAGGGAGTCAGAGACAGCTGGGCTAGGCATAAACAAGTATGAGTTGCTGACCGCTTCAAAAGTTCCACATACACTGAAACTTTTAATAAATATGTATGAACAACCACAGTTAATACAACTGTGATTACATAATCTATACAACCAGACAAGATTAGCTGATTTAGAATTCACACATGGATGGCAGGGCTACCAAACCTGAATAGATCATGTAGCAGTATTAGAGGAGGAAAACAAAAAATCTCACCTATACAAGGCCTATCGTTTGGTGGGCAAGACATTCATACTAATAGGAAGACGATTATGATGAAGTATGCTTAGTGTCATATAGAACAGGAATGCAAGGTGTCACAGAAAATTTCTTAAACAAATGTCGAAGCTGAACTTTAGTTATTGAGTTAGTAAAAGAAACCCTTTTTTCTCAGCAATTTGCCTTGCATTGTACAAAAAAGCAGAGACTAGCAGTTTAAAATGGCATCTGGCTGGCAGAGTTCCTTGTGAAGTCTCTCTCAAGTTCTCAGTAAAATTTAAGAGACAGCCGCTAAAAGAGGGCATCTGGTAAGTCAACCAGGCTACATACACACATGCTCACTGCCGAGACATAGAAAGATTGCTCTATTCCCTACAAAACCAATGGAACTCAATTACAAAAGTAGGTAGCGACCAACAATTGCTTTTTTAATGTGGGCAGTAAGGTTTTCATCCTCCTTCCAGTGTTTGCTATTTTAGAAACGCAAGATCCATTCTAAACAGAAAAGTAGAAAATAACTTTTTACCCCTTAAGTGTATCAACTGGCTTACCATTAATACTCTTCTTTATGAATTCATTTGAGAATTGCATTACCTATAAAAGGGACACAGAGCAAGGGCAAGCACCCTGCATGCAAGGAGATACAATCCCAGATTAAATTCTGTGGGTAGGTACACAAAACTATCTTATCAGTGCCAAGAGAAAAACTGAAAAATCCTAATCACTCAGCAATCAGGTCACAAATGTCTGACAAAATTGGAATACCTCACTGGGAAAAAAAAAAAAATTGCACTTCAAATGTAGTAATTATTGTTTCAAGTTGTTTATCATCCTTCACTTCCATCCAGTATTTCCTCAATTTCCAGGCTAAAAATAGCATGATCTCCTTTAACTGTGCTGCCTGTCTGCCCTGAAAATAGGCCAGTGATCTTTGTCTGATGAAGTTCATTCAAAAACTCTCAGAAATGCTTATTCAGCAGTGACTGGCATGTCAAAAGAGAGTTGTAACCCACTAATGGGGTCAGCTAATCCAGGGACCACTTAAAAAATATGAAATCATAGTCTGAATTTAAAGTGGTCAATATGAACAAGATCTTTTCTTTGGTTAGATTAGAATCTTTTAATTGCATTGAAGGTACTTCACTTACTGATGCATTAACTGAAGTACATCCAATTTAGACCCACTAGCAATTATCAGGTCAGCAACGCTACTAACATAACTGCTTCTATTAAAGATGAAAAAATATAAAATAGTTTGCTTTTCGTGACATCATGGCTTATTTCCTATAATTCCATGGTGAAGAATACATGAAAAATTTTAAATGGGCAATCATTTATACAAGAAGCAAATATAGATGAAAGCACATTTCTTTCTCACTCTTTTTAATTTTTATTAATGAGCCATGATTAAAAATTAATCTCTAGAGTGATTCAAATCTTTGCAAATGGAAAGGGGACCAAGAGATGAAGAGGGTGAGGAAGGTATAAAAGATGTAAAGAGAATGAAAATGTTTTCTGTCCACATATCAACTTCCTATGATAAATGGGATTTCATACTGCAAACATGTAAAAATACAAAGAAAAAGGAAAAAAACTGCATAAAAAACTAAAATTCTTTATATTACTTCTATCACCCTGCTATTTAATTTATATTTTAAAAATTCTTGTGGTATTGCCTAAATATTGCTATCAAAGTATCTAGTTATATTGTATTAAAAATACATAATATTGCTTAGTTTTAAACAAATTTATTTGTATTCACATTTCATCAGTCTATGTAAGAATTAAAAGATCTGCTGCCCAGAGTATTCACGCCATTCTTAATGTTAATTCTGAATATAGAAAACTGTAATTATGATACAGTTCACAAGGTTATAAAAGAATATTGCTGGCAATATATTAAAATATAAAAACTATATGCATGTACCCAGACCTGTGGAAATTCGCAACTTGGGCTTTAAGTACAGGAGCTACACAATTAAATGAATTGCTATTTAGAACAAGAATTCTTGAAAGCATGAGCTATATGAATTATCTCAGTAATAAATGAAAAATATGTTGCCCTTGGTTGTGTGTGTGTGTGTGTGTGTGTGCACGCACACACACACAGAGAGAACTGGATTCAGTCTTATTTCCTGTTCACTTTCAATGTTAGAAATACCTTCTCCTAAAGCCATGGGCATCAAATATGGCTTACTTTCAAGATTACTGCAAGTTACACCTGCAATCATTAGCACACTCTCTTAGCTGTTAATGTTGGCATGTGTAAAAGCATGCAGTCACATCAAGATGTATGTGACTTTGAAAATGCTGCAACGTCAATGGAAGTGGGACTCTCAGAGAGTGGGTGTAGTGGTTAGCAGTAAGTGGTTGGCATTTGGGTCAGAATGAGAATGTCTTTTATGTCAAGCTAAATAGCTTGTGCTTTAATTAGTGTTGAAAAGAGTGATCCTGTAGAGAGCTTTTCATAGAAAAGAAAAGTAACCCCTTTTTTTAAGAATAAAAAGCTAGAGATAGTGTGGAGGGTTCAGGCAGTGGGAACAGACTGGTGAGCAAGAGAATGTAACAACTGTGCAGATGAAAAGCTGCAAGGATCCAAACAAGGTTGTGACAATGAGAAGGAAAAGAAAAGGCTGCCTAAAGAGTGTTGATTAAGTTAATGTGGAAGGTAATGGAGACAGAGGAGTTAGGACACTAAGTGTTTTCCTAGCTTAGAAGTTAGGGTAGCTAAGAGGTGATGACTGATCTAGGGAACTCCAGAGATACAGAGGGCAAAGAGAGGGGCTACATAGGAAAAGATAATGAGCTCAGTGCGGAAGCCTGTTGTTTTGGAGTGCAAATTTTTATTTTTTCTTTTTTTGGTGAAGATATACAGGATTCATTGTAAAATAACAATTGAGGCCTGGATATTGGTAACTGTTAAGATTAATCAGCACTAGTCTTCCAGTTCTTATTTATGCTATATTAAATAGGTCAATCAATATACATTAAAGGTCACTTTAATATCTTTTTAACCTATATTATTTACATGAAATTGCAAAAACTACATCAACAAAGTGACTTTAAAGGCAAGCATAGTGCACAATTTGGTGAGAGACAGAAAGGCTCAAAAACAGTTACAGAACTGTGTTGTCTAGGATAGTACGTGTCAGATGATACGCTGCTGAGCTACTGAGAAAGATTATTGTTAGAGTTTTCCACAAAATAAAATGTATTATCAGAAGACTGTCATCAAAATTGATGAGAATTTTCTAATTGCTTATGCAGCTTATGCTTCACAAAACATTTTCCCAAGACATAGGATATAGCCCTGCTCTTCTAATGCTGAAGTTCATTAGTGTAGCTTTTATCTTGCCTTCATAATTAGAAAAAGTAGGGAAAAACTTTTATCTTTTAACATGTTTGATGGAATTTAGTTTCCATGTGCTAACACTTGTAGCATACCATGAATTACAGACCTAGTCAAGGAAACATTAAATTTTCTGCAGGGAAGAGCTCACAGTTTCCATCTCCTGGAAATGCATGATTTTCTGTTCTCTAGAAATTACCTTGTATTTTAATTACCTTTTAAGATACAAAATAACTACAAATTGAAAAAATTTTTATTACTACATTAATAGCATATGCTGATTAATCACAAAGAAGAAAGCATTTGTGGAGGCAGGAAATCAAAAAGGATTACATTTTTTTTGGCATTTGTATTCCTAAGAATAATTTCTGAAGTTACTAATGTGTACCTATGTATAGCACTCTCTGTAAATGTTTTGGTAAAGAACACATGTTCCTGGTTCATCTGCATACAGCTAAATATATTCATATTATTTAAAGTCCCACATGTAGGATCAAAAATAAAAAAACTGAAATGCAATGTAAAACCTAATGTTTGACAGAAAACTCTTCGGGCTGCTATGTCTGAGTTGACAAGTTAAAAGGCAAAATAATATGGATTAAATGCCTTTACATCCTAGCAGGTGTCTAGTCATCAGTAATATTTACTGAAGGCCATTGTGTGTAGAGCACTTCTTTTTCCTTTCCTATTTCCCTATTTGGCTCCAGGCAGAAAGAAAGGGGAGGTAGACAATGATTTCTGACACCTCTAAGAACTTTGCACAGAAAAAAACTTTCCCTGCAATGTGTAGGTATTATTTCATCAGCATTCTCTTAAAAGATGTCCATTTGATTTCTCATAAAACTTGTTTTATTAGAAATTGACTTCAGTGAAATTCCAGATATAACAATAAAATTCCAAACAACTGCATAAGAAAAATAAAAAGCAATGAACTGCCGACACTCAATTAAAAAGAAAAAGTATACACTGGACCAGAGAGAAAAAAATAAGGTAAAAACTAACTTTTTATTGAGAATTATTTTTATTATAATGTTTACAGATTAGAAGATGGGCTCTCCCAAGTATTTGATGCAAAAAAAAAAAAAATTTGACAAATCACAGTAGTCATTTTTTGTGGTGTTTCACATACAGCCAAAAAATGATACATAGGAAGATAAACTATGAAGGTTTTAAATAATCAAATATGACATATGAAAATATGATCTTTGTATTTTAAAAACGGTACAATAAATACCTCTTTCACTACAGTTACACTATTTAAAATGCATTCTATGCTTTGTAATTCTTACTTACATTTCACTGATCATATACCATTTCATATTTTAGTACTTAATATACTTCTTTTTCTGAATGATATATTTTTAGAAGAGAAAGTTTTTTAAATTTGTCTTAAGTTATAAACTCCAGACTAACAGAATTTTTAAAATCTCAGCTCAAATTCTGATAAATTATTTGAGAGAATAAGATGATATTATATATATGGCAGTCACACAAACAACAAAAATAACATCCTAATCCTTTCATCTCTCTAAACACATTTTCCTTTCCTATAATATTGTCAATTAAAGTCTGTGTATATTGTGTATGCTAACTAACAAAATCCTAAAAATGCGATTAGTTACATACTTGGTAGAAATCTGCAGCTTGAATTTTATGTTTATAGCCAGATAATTAGTTTATGCTAATACAAACTATCAGCATAAATAATGATTTAAGAGTTATATTTATAAAACACAATATTTACAGGGCTACATTAATTCTCAATTATTACAATGGGAGACTTTTTCTACTCTCTACATCCAGAACCACATATAGTAAAATAATCTGGTCAATGTGCATATTCTATCCACTTGAAAATAATAAATCCTAAGAGAGAGGGAAAAAAGCTATTTTCTCCCTGAGAAATACATCCTCAATATTCCTATTTAGTTGAGAATCACAAGAGAAGAGATATCAAATGCTGGTATCCCCAAGGTGCACATAGCATGTCTGCTTTAAAAAAAAAAAAAAAGTAGGTTGGCCTTTGAAAACCTTGATTAAATTATATAATGAATAGTTTACTTGTGAGCCAGACTTGAAACAGCAGTGTAAAGACAACACAAGCAAGGTTTCACTTGCTGACTAAAACAATGCCTTCCACAGAACGTAACTGTACTTGTAAACCGAAAAGCAGGAGACTGATCACTCTGCTGACCTTGGCATCAGCTCCCAGGTGAACACACTTTTTGGTTACATCCTTGACAGCTGATTACATTCTCTTCTGAAACCCATCTTTATAAAAATAAGATGTTCTTTCCAAGAACATATTTAACACTCAACAAAAAAAGATACTCTCTGTGGTTGTTATTTACTTTCAAAGCAGAACAGAACTAAAAAGAGAAAGGGGGGAGGCAAAGAAAAGGGCGAAGAAAGAGACAAATGAACAAGTAAAAGCTGCCTGAACTCAAATAGAGAAATACGTGTAAGGTCCAAAATGCAAGGAATTTACCTTTAAAGGACACTGCTGCTGTAACCTTTGAAAGCCACTACTCTAACAGTACTTACCTGCATATTTGCAAACAATCATTTTTGACTTTAAGATTCTTTCCCTCATCTCTCTTTTTTCTCTAGCAAGCTGGCCTAAAGAGTTTAAAATGAAAGAATACTATTTTCTTTCAAAATTGTCTGTGATTATTCTCAGGGAGCTCCAAATCTTTCTCATTAGATTACCTTTTGTTCCTATGATACTGTCAAAAGTAGAGTACAAAACACCACTGAGCAACGTGCATCCAGAATTCTGAGGCTCTAACACAAATTCTGTGTTTAACAGTGACTGGGATTTTCTATCATGATTTTCCTATAATTTCATCGAGTGTCCATAATGTTCTGGACATGATATCAGGCACTTTACTATGTTCATTAAATAACTCTCTCTGAGAAGGATATCACAGTTCTACTTTTCAGATGAAACATCTTAAACTCAGGAATGTAAAATAACTTGGTCAGTGTTACACAGCAAAGGAAGGTCAGAAGGCAGCCCTGTTGGATTTCAAAATCATACCATGTTAGCTTCCTCTGTACCCATGATCCGTGGTTGTTTCTCAAGAACAGTATAATGTAAAATGGTAGCTTTGTGCTATTAAAATATTATTTTACTAGAAATTTCAAAGCAATAAAATGTGAAAATCAAAGATAATCACACCATGTTACTTTCCAAAATGTCACTAAATAGATTTGAGAACATGCATGTGTGTAAAACCTGTTATATGTTTATACTCTGCTGTTCATAATAAATTAATTTGAAAAGCATTAATAGGGTAAGTAAGGTGATCATCTCCCTGAATTACATTTTCTAATTCTGTTCTTTCCATGGCAATTGTGAAAGTCCACAGGCTTAGAAATGCATGGAGGGGGAAAAATGTTCCCTGCAGCTGCAGCTGACTTTCTGGCAGACTCCAAAAGCAACTGTGTTGGCAGCTCAGCCAGGCATCTGGGCTGTCGCTGAATTAGTCTGAGGACTGACCTTCTACATCGCCTATAAACACTTTGCATTTGCCTTGCTCTGTAATGAAGAGAATTTAACTCTTTGTATGATTATGATTAGGGTTATTATGAAATCCTCTCCACATTAATCAATAAAACCTTAATTTTATGACATACTTAGAAAGGAAATAATAAGCATTTGGGTTTCTTCAGAACAAATTCCATTAAATAAAAGTGAAATACTGGATTACTTTCAAATTGTAAAAACTGGTTTCATGATGAGCTAGCTCATGATTTGAAGCCCTTGAGATAGCCAACTTTATCTTGAAGTGTGCACTTTTAAGTCATCCAATGAGATGGAAAAAATCATCTGTTCTTTAGACACTAGGCAAGCATTTCATCACATTCCATTGTAAAGTCTAGCAGTCCTATCTGGGAATTATTTCTCAGCAAAAATCTAAGTATCCTTGTAGTAGTTTAGGAGCATTACCTTTGCTTTGAGCTGTTACATAAATTTTAAAAATGTTTATGGTACTTTTTGTTAAAAAATCTTCATTTATTGAAGTCCATTCCTGGAATCACTGTTTCCTTCTTCTGGCTTAAGGATATTTCTGAATATTTCTTCAAAGATAGCATTTCTAATTATTCACAGATCATGTGATAGAGAATAATGTCAAAAGTCAGAAATGCAATGAATATCTGTGCATACATTCGTATTTACTGACTTACGTAGTTGATCTTTGTACTTTTACATCTGTAAACATGCTCCAAAAGTCCACACACACGCACACACACACACTCACTCTCACTTGTATTTTAAATACATGCAAGTGTGCATCAGTAGAATTTCATAAACTTTACTAGCAGTATATTTCATCCTTTTATAGCACTTTTGTTTGCTTGAAACTTTTCATTTAATGGCAAAGAAATAAGCATATCCTAACCTTTGCATAGCACATTCATTTATTTTATTTTTGCTGCTGAATTATAGTCCATCTTCAAGTTGCAAAGTCTTTGGAGATGATCCAAGCTTAACACCCTGTGAGTAACTGACCCCTGGAGAGCACCCCGGGTGACAGAGGGAAGCAATGGCACAGTCATAATCAGAACTTTAATTCCTGATGCCCTGTCCAAGGTACTTTCCATTTACACTATGCTGCCTCTGAAATAAGATTTAAATAGGGTTGAAATGAGATCATGTTTAAATCTAAAGTGCAGTAGAGCTTATTTTAAACTTTCATCCAATTTTGCTAAAACATGTTTCTTATGTAAAATTTCCCATATGGCCTATTACGATATTTGGCTTTATTTTCTTCTCATAATTCAGTTACAATTTCATGGCTTCAGACAATTTCTGGCGTTAAACATACACACAAAAACACAACACATGAGCACACATGCACTCAAATATATATGTATATCTTAAAGTACTAGCAAAGATAAACAACCAACACAGGAAATGTACAGTTCCTTGAAAAGCTTTATGACATTTCAGAAAAAAACTGTTTCTTTCCTATTTTCATTTTTTTAATGAACAACAGCAGTATAAGCACAATTACAAATGTTTTCAAACAATATGCATATAATCAAATATGGTTTTCAGTATGTCTAAAAAAAGGACTTGACCTCTAGTCAGTCATAATAAGATTAAGTAGAAGTATTTTAAATAAAAGTATTAATTTGATTTCTGTTCATTATGGGAAGTTGTTCAAAATATAATATTTTAAAAATAAATTTAAAAAACTCACTTACACAACAAAAACTTAGGAAACAACTACATGCCAAGCAATTTTCTAAGGTAAAAATCAGAAAAAAAATAAGTAACAGTAAATGATATCTTTGTACTTGCAGAGATTACCAGCTAATAGGGAAAAGGAAAAAATATATATATATACAAATATTATAAATAATTTCTGATAGCAATGCTAATGTCTTAGGTATTGGACTTTTCCAGAATTATATACATGTTAAGATTTATTTTTTGATGTGTAGATTAGCAACTTCATTTCTTAATGCTTGTCATATATCTCTATATATTTTGTGTGACTAGAGTAGACAAAGGTTTTTGCAAATGAGTTGAATAAGGAAGTTGGCTCCCCTAAATGTCAATTCTTACCAAATTAAAGATTTGAGTTTCAAGTGAGCCGTGTTCTCTAGGAAACACCTGCTGATTAACACATTAAGGATCAAGTGCAGAGACTTTTTTATTAAGTTTTGCATTGCTTTGAAGTCAACATTGCATAAAAACAAATCAAGGATGAAACTACTGCTATTGTTAAGCATTATTTCTGTTTTGCTGTTTATTCTAGTTTCAAGACTTAACATATGCACCCAAAGAGAAGACACTTCTGAAACCTTGACAAATTGTAAACTGGTAAGCCACACTAAGAAAAGGTTATCCAAGGACTGGCCTGCAAAACGTAAGTATGTCCTAATTATCACACCCTATCACCTATACCAATGCACCATAAGGAGAATATAGCACCAATTTTTAAGACAAATTTGAACTTGGGACATTCAAAGGCAACCAAGCAAGATACATTTAGAATGTTCTCAATTTGATGTAAATTGTGTATGAGAATGTTAAGTCTGTAGCAATGTATTTTCCCCCGAAGATTTTTCATTATTTTATTTCTTATATACATGGGTAATATCATTTAGACTTGCCTATTAATGTTATTACCACTGTTCTTCTCCTACAGTTGTTTGGTTGGTTCTGGAGATACTGTACCAAAGATGATCCTAAGCTATTATTCAGTTCCACTCAAATCTCCTTCAGCAAAGGCCAGTATACATTGGGCCCATCAAGCCTTGATTTGCTATGGGATATTTTATTCTATATCAAATCTTATTTGAGAGTCTACTTTCTATCAGTATAATCAAAACATAGTTAAAAGGTCTATAACATCTATAACATTTCTATTATACTATGTATTTTCTTTATTAACCTAGTTATCCTCAGCTACTTTTCTGTATTTGTCACCCATTCTGCAATCACAGAAAGAAATTCACTGCTCATTACTGTTTTTCTTGTAGTTGTTGGGTTTTTGTCAACCTTTTCAAGTAAAAACACCTTTAGGTTCATGAGCTATAAATCTTTCAACACTAATTAAACATGCGCTACTGAAAAGAATTCTCTATAGAAATTTCCAAAGAAACATTTGTAATGAGGAGATGACACTCAGAATAATCTGTTTTCTGCCACTGATCACTAATTGTTAATGTTATGCAGATTAGTCTTCACTAAAAACAAATATGGGTGAAATTTTTTCTTGTTCTAATGAAAGAGCTACAAGAATAATGACCCCATGAAATTATCAAAACATGAAATTATCAAAAACGTGTAGAACAATTTTGTTTTAAAATCTAGAGCCTCTATCCAAGACGAAACATTGTCAGATATGTCTGTGTCTATCTATCTAGTTTAGCTCTAAAACAACAACCAATCATGACTTACTCTCATAACCATAATACCTAAAAGTGAGACAGTATTTTTATTTTAAGAAAAAGCTTATACATAAAATATAATATCAAGATGTTGTATTAAAATGGTTTTATCCATTGGCAGTGAGGTTTCTCCATGTTTTAAGGTCATACATATATAAAAATGGTAGATAACAAATCCTTCATAAGGCAGTTTTCACTTAATAGCAAATGAAAGCTTTCTTTGTGAATGAATAATTCCATTTCTCTTTTGCAGTTCCTTCATTCTACATGTATAGCATACATGCGACTTTTGTTTTATTTGGAGAGCTAGGCACAAGCACAGAAATCTAATGTTAGTTTTGCTTTTGTGTATTAGTCTACAATATGTTTATCAATAGATATTCATTCTACATAGATGGTATTGTATAGAACCATTTTTTAAAATTCTGTATTGCTTTTTGTCTTCTACATGTAAAAGATTCACAAAATAGCAGAAAACATCAAGGGTTTTCTAAGTAACATTCACTTTTCTATTAAGGTAAAGCAACAAATTTAAAGTTAAAAAATAATTATATTTAAAATTAAGGATATAATTTTCCCCATTCAAAATAATAGATATCCAGAACTGCAATTCTGCAAGGATGCACACTAGAAGAACATCTGAAGTACTCCATTATTATTTTACAGACAGATGTTCATGAGAATAAGTTATATAACACACTTTTCAAAACAGCATTGCAAAATCAATTAAAAAACGTAACTTATAATTGCTTATATACAAGATGATCTTAATGAAAAAAAAAAACTGCAATCATTTACAAGTTTTTTCTTCATCCCTGAAATGCAAAGCTATCTAGGGAAGGCATAATTATTTCCAAGAAAATGTACCCCAGAGATACGCACGTAGTAAAGTTACATGGAGACTGGAATAACTTTTTTTTATGTTTTTAAAACTTTATTTAGGTTTAAATAAGTGTTGTATTTTGGATGATCAGGTACTACCAAGGATCAGTGATCTGTGCCTTGAAATGTGACAACTCTAACCGGTCTGCTTCTTTGACAAGGAAGTAAATTAGTCACACAAAATTTCTTTTCATGAAATAGGTTTATTTTCTTTTGCTTAAACATTTAATCGAATTTCTTATATTCAAATGACATAAATGCTTTCTGAAATAGATGCATGTGTAGCACTTTCTATGAAAGGGACTCGGACTGTACAGATGTCAAAACTTTAACTTCTGACTCAATTATAAATATTTAGGCAAATAAAAGGAAAAGTACAAAGTTTTAAATAGACTTAGTAACAAATATCTGAACATTTCAGAATATAATATATCTTCAGTGTTAAAGAAATGAGAGAAATAATGAACTGTGATGTATCTTGCTACATATGTAGAGATTTTTACCTGCTGTATAATACTGTTAAAATTAAAGATCAAAGTCAACATACACTTAATTGTTTAATAAAAAATAAAAAAAAAATAATACCACTCAGAGACCAAAGATGTACCTTTCTCACAAATTCACTGTATGAAAGTATCTAAGGAATCTAGAACAGGACAAAAAGAAGCCACTAAAACACAAAGATGACCGAACAGCACCACCTAGTTCCTGCTATAAAAGTTTCCAGACATGTATGCATCTCTGAATGACTCGGGAAAACTGAATATATTTTCAAAATAAATCATTTAGCATAAAACTACACTCTGGAAAATTATCACCTGCCACAGAGCATTTACTTAAATTGCTTTAATTTTATAGTTTCTTATAAAATAAAAAGTAATGTGAATGAGAATGGTTAAGATTAAATTCTACCTGCATTTTACTGTTGCATATAATCCAAATAACAAAGTCTTTAAATACATGTTAGACTACTTTGATTATGGCTTTCAAAGTATATATAAATGTTGAACAGGTTTACTTCACCTATTACAAAATGTGTATTCAATTCCCAGTGTATCATCAGCCAATAAATAGTAATGTTTAAAACTACAAGCTAACCTACTATGAATATGGCATCCTTTCCACTTTGAAGTCATAATCACTAATGAAAGTGATAATGATGCCAAGAGTATTCTCTCCAATATTTTAAATCATTGTATATAAAATTTCTTTTATTTTTAAAATTCTTACCTGGATCCCTATCTGTTCTGCTTTGTTTATGAGCTAGACATTTCAAAAGCATTCACAGCAGGCTGAACAGAAAGGTTCCAGAAACATTTCATCTGCACTCTCAAGAAGTCATATTATAATAGTACAAGTTTTAATCAGGCACAATGTGTTATAATATAAACAAGGGATGGAGTTTTAATATATATGACACAGTACAGGGAGCACTGTTTTGTGATAGGACACTTTAAAAATGTCTTCCCTGAGGCATCAACAGCTCTTTAAATGACTGTCGCTGGTAACAACAGAACTGCTCAAGCAGAACTCCAGTTCTAAAAAACTAAATATTGTTGCTTGTTACATAGATCCTTCTCCAGACCTCTTCTCCCTTACATTCCCTCTGCTGACCTGGTCATATACTGTTCTGGCCCACTGAGCCTTTATGAAATTAAATGAATCATCCTCTTGAACAAATCAGTTAGGATAGAGCCTGCTTGAATATTTCTTGTTCACTTGTCAGCTTCTTTCAACTTGTATTAATAAAAAAAGAGATAAAGAAACTGGCATCCTACTGAGAATGTTTTCATGATAAACAACTGGAGGAAATGAAACCTCTTTAATCCAACCTTAAATAAGAAACATTAAAACCTCAGTGAGTTTTATAACTTTGTTGTTAAATCAGTGATTTCATATTGTCAATGATATGTTCACATTCAGTATCTGAAAAAATACTACGATAAAAACAGAATTTTTATTTTTCATTCAAAACAGAAAGAATGAAAGCAGTACATATTTTCATTTTTTTTATTATGTGTCTACCACTAAACTGTCAGCTCCCCGAGGGGGACAGACCGTTTCTACCTTGCATATCCGGCATTTACAACTCTGCCTTCAAATAGATATGTGTTGTGCTCGCGTTAGCAGGTATCTGTTATAAAATGAAAATGAATAAATTTTGTTTAAGTGAATCAAATGCCATGAAAAGTAACATGTAGAAATTTCTACAAGTACATCAAATCCACAGAAATATGAAGTCAAACTGAAAATTGAAAAATTTAGTCTAGTCCACTTTTAACAATAAAAACAACTAACAGGTCAGCAATTTCCTAATCTTTGTAGTTTATCTGTAAATGTAATTTTATGATAAAAATAGTTACAAGATTAATTTATAAAATTCAAAAACAATAAAAACATCTGAGATTTATATAAGCACATACATCAGAATAAAAATATGAAAACATTAGGCATTGAATAATGCACAAGATAAATATGAAAAATTAAATTTTTGTATTTCAAGATCATGGTTCATGTTATCCTGTGTTATAAAACATCTTTATGTGGAGAGGGAAAAGCACTATTTCTGTAGTTTGCAGTAATCCGTAAGATTCTTCACAACACTGAAAAATGGATATGGTTTTGACCTTTCAATCTTCTCATGAGGAAACTAAGATGCAAGACAATTAACTCATGAAAGGTTTTAAGAGGCAGCCAACATGTCTATCAACAACAGAATGGATAAAGAAAATGTAGTAATTACAAAAAATATAGTACTATTATGTCATGAAGAATGATACAGTTGAATCATTTGTAGGCAAAAGGATCCCCCTTGAGACCATAATGTTAAATGCCCATACATCAGGCACATAAGCTTAAATATCACATGGATTCTTTTATACAAAAAACCCAAATTATACATAAAGAGCTAAATAAAAGATAGATAATATCAAGTGAGGATAGAGTGTTGAGAAGGGGATCAAGAGAAGAAGGGAGGGGGAGAGAAGGCAAGAGAAAGGAAATTTAAAAAGGAACTAAGGTGAGTTATGTACATATACCAACTCCACATGGGGAATGCAAACATTATGTACTGCAAACATATGCTAACTAACAACAAAAAAGACAGCAGTATAAATTGGATGAGGACTCAGTCTCCTTGATTATTATCATGTCTTGCAGCTGCAGAAAATTTCTAAAATTCAAAGTCTTAATACAATGGAAGCTTTTGCCTTTACAGAATAAAGAACTCTCGCTACAAAACTGAAGACCTTCACCAGGCCACTGCACCAAAGTTCCACGGTGAGGGCTCTGCTCTGTCTGCTGCTGTGCGAACTCCATGGTGTCCACGAGGATCTATTATTGCATAGTCCCTCCAGTATCACATCTCTCCTCTAGCTATCTGCTGCTGTTTAGCAGGAATATCCCTAATCTCTAATGATGTTTACTCTCCCAAATCTGTGTGCACTCATCAAAAATACAGCCTTTATTACAGCCTGTCATATCCTTAGAGAAAATACATTCTGTTTTGTTAGTACTCTATCCTTGTTTAGTCAATATAATTGGGTAAAGCAAGATAAAAGTTAGAAAGTAAATCTGACTGAACGACCTCCACCAGAACTCTAAAAAACTAGGAAGTTCTAAGACTACCTTCAATTTAGCTAGTCCATGGGAAATGAAATGATACAGAGAACTTAAGTTTCATAACATCGTTAGTCTTAACTACAGCATTTCTACGTCAAAAAAAAGCAAGCTAGTAGATGTGAAATTTTAATATAAATTTTACTTGACTTTTACAATTAATTTATAAAATCTTACTGAACTTTGTTTTTTATGCTAAGGGGCATGAAATCTTTTTATAAAGACAATATCTTAGAACAATATTGTTTTGATGAATGACAGAAATTGTTTTTAATTTGGCAACTCTGCACAAAAATACTCTAAAATGCTTTGGTACTTAGTCAAAGATGATGCTGTTTCTTAAATTAAACTGAAATTCTGAGGAGATTATTGTACACTAAAGGGTTAACACAAAGGTATAACACTTCCTCAGATTTTTGGTGTTTCACATACTATGAAGTTACACATACAAATTAAAATAAGTCTTACCTAATCATAGACTTATAGGAACAGCCTCGATGAATAAAAATCAGTAATACACTAAAGCATTTTGATCGAAACGCTGAAAAAGTCATGAAGAACAAAATAAAGCTTCTTCCCAATACTTTCCCTTTAACCATTCTCTACCAAGTCACGTCAGAGGAGTGTACCCTCCTGTGCTGTGGATCCAAATAGTCACACTTTAACACAATTAAGCCTTTAAATACTAATAGAAGTTATAGAAAATATAATGCTACAAAATGGCAATAACCCTTAAAGACTGAGCTAGTTTAATCCCCTTTATACATGTCCAGAAGGTATATTTCTCCATGAGAATAATAGAGGGATTTTTGTACCTAACTTCGAGTAAATCTTAACCTAGTTAATAATACCTTTTCAAATATCAAGTTATAAAACAGTCAAAATCCAAAAGACATCAGAACAATTCATTGTTAAAACCTGAAGAAAAACTATGATTTTTCAGACAAGTTACATTTTCCTGGGACTTTTTAGACAAGGTATTCTTTTAGCACATTATGTGGCAATGTAGTTACCACAAACGGTGGGGTGCTTTTCTTGGTTATTGCTCAGGTAACAATAACTAAGTTTAAATTCTCTTCAGAAAGCAGTTAACCTTCCCATCTTACCTTCCTCTGTTTTTCAAATGCATAAAAAGAGCAACAAATGAAAGTCAACCATAGCAAACATGCATTGTCAGTTGCTGAAGTATGACTAAGCACTAAAATCAACAAACCAACAAATATTTAGGATTTTTTTAAAGGAACAAAAGCTCCTCCATCCGAGAGGGTACTCTGCACCTCTACTTCAGGGACTAATCAGAGAACATCTACTCTGCAGCCTGGCAATTACAAAAGCAGGTCAGTTGTACTCATAATCCTGCGGATCAAGGTCAGTTTTTAATTCCTCTCTGTTGATACATTTATCCAGAAATACCAGCCACTGCAAATAGAGCAATAAGGTGATGTGGCTTCACATTTAACCAAACATCTGAGGAGACTAGAAATAAAAATCTATAGGAAACAGAAAGCAGGTAAGTCCCTACTATTCCCAAGTAAATGTGGAAGATTTGAAGCTTTGAGGCAAATGTTTAGAGGACAAATTTAAAAGGATTTTGACTAAAAGCAAGGAAGCTATGTCTTCTGAAGCATGTCATTATTTTAGGATGTTTTGTGTTTCCCAGAATGCATTTTGTTCTTATATACCACATCCAAATGAAAAGTCATGGTAAATATTTACTCTGTTTTGAATACTACATTGGCATCTTGGCAGTTATACCATAAATACTAAATGTCTTGATCCAACTGAAGAGTTTTGTCAAGATTAAATGTATTGGGAGAGAACTAATGAATCAGCAGAATGAAAACATTTTAAAAAGCTACAAACTTTTGAAGTAAAATAAACACTAAGATTTCAACCCTGTGGTTTACCACAGAGACATATTACATAAAATGACGTAAAAAAGTCACAGGAAGAGTTACATAGATCATAGGCTAGACAAAATGTTTAGTTCTCAAGACATAAATGCTCAAAACAAGCAATAAGGAGCAGATGTCATTCTTTTGTGCCCTAAAACTAACACATCAGATTGGTCAAAACTTCGATGGGTTCTAGACACTACTATTATTTTTTCAGCTACGAATGTTTCAAAAGTGTTCAGTTTTATAAATTAAGAAAAAATTAGTTAAAATAGTTACTACATCAATTTGTGCAACACTCTTCATATGCAGAGGCAATGTCACATTGGTGTTATTCCCAGGATTCTGGGAGGCTGAGACAGGAAGATACAAACTTCAGCCCCAGGTTGAGCTTCTTAGAGTAAACTCTGTCTCGGAGTAAAGAAAGGGTGCTGGAGATGGATGTCAGTGTGAAGCCCTAGATTCAATCTCAGGACCAAAAAAGAAAAAGAAAAAAAAGGAGGATGTTTTCATTGCCACAACCATAAATAAATAACAATGTATTTAAAAAAAACCCAAAATTTTCTTATGACATGGTACTGAAATATATGTAAGTGAAATGATACAATTAGTATCACAGCACTGTAAAACTCACAATGAAGTAAAATATTCTCCTTATAAATTACAATCTGCCCACAGATAAGTCTTTTTTAAAAAATACTCCTTTCTCTCTCACTCTCTCAACTTAAATGTTCACACATCCTCAAATTGCATGCAACTTCCAAATCAAACACGAAAATATGTCTTAAATGCACTGACATTTGGCAGTCCGTGTAGACTGCATGCAATGCATATTACCTAGAAAGCTAAGCCTTTGAATAATAACCAGCAAAACTTCAAGATCCTTCCAAAGCAAAGTGTGTTAATGGAAGAGTTTGGGAAAAGAATATTAACATAGGCAAAATATCTGATTTTTTTTAAGAGAGTAAAAGGAACAATTCCTATTCAGGGTAAAGAATACACATTTTCACTCATTATTTTATTTCATTCCTAGAGCAAAGAACTATTTAGAAATAACAGATACTGTGTTATGTATCACAATGGTGAATTTAATTCGGCCTTGGCAGGGTAACTAGTAAATGCAGACTGTGAGTAACTCCTTGCTATACTGGAGTCATAGATATATAATTGCCTTCAGAAACATCCTCTACTGAATACCACCTACACATTAATACATGACAGTGAACTTACAGCCAGACCCCTGTTCTATCCCTCATGATCCCTGAAAAGGCTTTGAAATGAGGACACGTGCATAATTAAGGCACACTGAATATCACAGAACATGTAACAAACTAGAGTATTATAAACCCTTAGGGGAACCTCATAGAACTAATACATTTTCTAAAGAAAGCTGCACATGAGTAAAGGGAGACTAAAATGCTAATTAGATCCTCTCAGTGAAAGCTATAGAAAAGTTGATTCTTCAATTCTGAAGTTGGACACAGAGTGGAACATTTGTATACAGAAAGACTGGAGCTGAAAAAAAAAAACAGCTTGACGTAAAAGCCCTTCAATAGATGATTTACACAATTCCTGAGAAGACAAATGAAACACAATAAAAATATTAACAGTCAGAGAACTGCAAACCTCCTGAAGGGGTTAAGTATGAGAAGTGATTTTGTATTAGGAAGGGATTATGTAACAACAGAGGGAAATACTCAGCCTGGCATATGCTAATTTAGCTGGCTTTGCCAGGAGGTTGCCTGTGTGCTTGGCTGGCTGACTCACATCCCTTTCCTCCTCTGTTTGCCATTTTCATTACAAGACTAAGAAGGTAAAGCTCTCAAAAAACGCAGTCATAGCGACAACAAAAATAAAACACCTAAAGGAACATAGTGTAAGTTTAACTCTTGCAAAATACTGAAGTAAGCACCTTGAGGGATGAAAGGAAAACACACAGGACATCTCTATTCAGCAATATCAACTGTTAGCAAAACTCTTTTTTCTTCATTCCCCATTAATTTCTTTTAATGGGTATTTCAGGTTAGTAACACGGTCAGGGAACAAGAGTTATTATATTTCTGGAGCATACGATGGAAGCTGAGTTACTACATAGACTCCAGCACATAAAATAGATCACGGTAGTAAAAGAATGACAATTAAATAAAAAGCTTATTATGCATTTTAATTTGCTTTGAAACATAAATATCCTAATTTATAACCCATTACTTCTCATTTCAAGTCTATAGCTACAGATTGAAAAGCAGAGGGCATATAAAGTATAGGATGAACACAGGTGTAAGTGTCATGGACATTTCTCCCCCCAGGGTTGGGGAGGGGAATATGTGACAAGTTAATGTAAAATATGAATCTATTAAGAAAACAAGAACATACTTTACATACGATATCTTTCAGGACTTGATGTTTAAATGAGCATTATAGGAGACATCTGCATTTTTAAATGCAAATAATTTTAGCTCAGAAGCTAAAAATATTTCTTTGCAGGAACAAATTAATTGGCTTTATAAATTACACTGAATCAATATAACACTATACACTTAGCAATGAGCAGCACATTCTTGTTAGGAATGGAGCTTTCTCACTCTGTTCCCAAGGACAACTTTAGATAAATAAGGCAGCCTTACTGCAAACTAATCATCATAAAATACATAAAATTATTGGAGACTCAGTTTAACTTCTAAAAGGAATTTTTTTCTTATAACATGAAATTATTTGCTATTTGTTCACCCTTAGCTTTAAGATTTTGTTTCTCAAAGCAGAAGAATGCCTGTTTTCTTTTCTAACACATCCTCAATGACGTCAGCACCAGCCCTAGGCTACTTCTATAGCTAGGAAAAGCCAGGGGCTTCCTCCCAGTATTACAAAAGCTCAAAGATGATTTAAATATTTAAGTGAAAACAATTTGCTGACTCAGAAACTGAGTTATCACAAAGCTGAACAATGAATGTTTTAATATTTCCTTCAAAGATCTCTAAAATCCACTGTGAACAATTAATGGACAGTCCTCTTTAGAGCAGATTTTACAACTCCAGCTCTGTATCTATTCAGGCCACCCAGAGGTTCTCATCACTTAGTTCATTCGCACAAAAGAAGATCCATATTCTGTTCAGCTCTACTGCAGTTCCACAATTGTAAACCCTGTGTGTCCGTGAAAGAGTGAATTGCTGCAGTCTAAGAAAACGAATTTAAAAATGGATTTCCTGGCGTCATTAAAAGGATGAAAGCAAACAACTGAAAACAAAATAAACTCCTTTTTCCTCAAACTTCACCCTCAATGCTCCAAATTTTCACCATTTCAAAATAAACGAAGGCATTCTTCAGTCTTAAAATAGTGTGATATTTTAAACATGCATGCATGTGCATATACACAGGTAAGTAACTAAGGAATGTTTCTAAACACAGCTCTGATTTTGGTATTAATTCTAAGTGACACATAATTAAGCAGAATATTTACCTCCCTAATCTTAAAATAGACTATTACTTCTAATATGAAAGCAATCTTGAATCTGTGTGAGGAAGCTTACTAAACACATTCACAGGACTAACTGGATTCATTTCTTGAATAAAAATCAATACACATATTATGTTCAATTATATTGTTCTATAGTAAATAGGATCAAAACAAAACTACATTAGTTACTGCTGCCTGGTAGGGTTTCATGGTTGGTTCTACCTAACAATGGAGCCATAGTTGTTAATTTTTTTTTTTAAAGAAAACTAGTTGATGATAGTGCCTACATGATAAAAGGTATTCAGAAAATAAATGTTTTATACTGATGTAACATAACACAAGTCCAATTTATTTTCCCTAATCGCTCTGAACACAGACTGAACACTTACTTCTTACTTCTTTTAAAAACAATTATACAGGAAATGCTTTAATAAGACTTAGACTAAGATATTAACTCCTTACCCACTAAAGGAAGAATACAACAGTATTTCCCAGACCAACAGTTATTAGGCCAAACATGCCAGCAATACTCTTTTAACTTTGCTATTAATCTTCATTAAACTGACCTATGGTTCTGATAGTTAGTGAAGAAGTAAAATGTTCACTAGTGAATTGATAAAATGTTGATAATTTTATTAGGATTTTTTTTAACTTAGCTCCACTCAAAATATGTGCTCTTTTGCTTTGTCATAAGCTCATGTATAAATACTCATAAATACTCTGGATTATTTCTGAGCATAAAAGGCTCAAAGATACCACTTGTTTACCACAGGCAGGAATAGCCTTCCCACTTCATTCTCTGCCACAGGATGTTCCCTGTGTTTGCCTGATGCTGTGGAGCACATTAGGCCTAAGATGCCATTTGCACCCTCACACAGCAGGGGGCTTAGGCTGTCACAGCTCCAGGTGAATCCTCACCCACCTCCTTACACAAGGGATCTGCAAAAGATGCCTTTGCTGGATACTACAGAACCGCTCTCCAAAATGCTTGACATTTTTAAATAAAATGTTGGCGATGAACTTGTCCTTTTTAAATATTTTAGGTTAAATGAGTAAATTTAAATTATGTCTTTCGTCTTTTTCAAGGGAAGAATTTATGATCTAATCTAATGTAAAAATCTCTGAGACTTTTCATCATGAGAAAAAAAATAGATGGGAAAGCATGTGAAGAATGACTGATTAGAGAGAATTTATTTAAAGACATGTATGAAGAACTAGTTATACTTTTCTTTAGGAATCCTGTTTTATAAACCAATTTAAGCCTCCAAAATATCAAATTAGGTAAATGACTTCACAGTCTAACAGTGCTGCTATCTTATGAAGAGACTTTTAACTCTATCAGAACTAATTAGAGCGTACATATTTTTCATTCTAAATTGATTTCTTATGCATGGACCCAAATGAGGATAAGAAAACAGCACAGCTATTGTGTGACTTGCCCTCAGGAAGCTTCACTTTAATAACCTTTGGGCAGCAGACCTGTAAACAGGGCATATGAGACCAACATTTGCTAATAGGACAAAGACTTCTAACTTCATCTTGTGAGTTTTGCTTCTTTGATTTGTGACTTTTCTCTGCCTCGTCAACCCTGAGCCTACTACTATAGATTAGGGGACTTTGCTGAGGAGTCCTACAGAATGTATTCAGATGCGGTCCTTCTCAATAATACCATAAAACACATGTCACAGGGATCAATTAAAAGCATCTCTGTGGTAGAGGTCTATGTCATACCATTAATTTCCCTCTAAATTCTTCCTAACAAATAAGTCTAACGTGTCTCCATCAGCAGATATCCCACTGGCTCCTTACTGTAAAAAGAAAACTGATGTCATCTGAAGTTGGTTCCAGGCCACTTTCAAATGCATGTTCAGGGTGTCTTCCAACATTTTTGCACTTCCATTCTGCTGTTTAACTGAGTTAAGTGATATTTTTTTCTTTATGAAAAATAACACTATCCCACTCTTTCAGTGCAAGGCAAATAATTTTCAAGTGTCTGATTTTCTAGTGGAGGACACAGGAAAGAGACATCTCAGTTGAAACTTAGCTTTGTCACATTACATTCCCAGGGTTCTAATGAAAAGGGAAAACAGTAAGGAGGCCAGTTTTAATTCTTAATTCAAAATTTAGAAACTACTGCTTTCAGAAAAGTTCTTAGTCACTGTCTGCTGTTTAACTTTTTAAGTCACAATGTTTGGTTTTTATGCATAGATGCCAAGTCAAAGTACATATTAATCAAAAAGATAAGGAGCAAATGAACTGTATTTCAAGAATTTCATTCGGCATAGGAAATGAGCTTGACACTACAGAAGTTCTTACACATAGAGGTAAAAGAGTTGGCAAGATATGTTTGGGGGAAGTATTACCATTACATTAAGTGTATACAAACATATATATATAAAACATTGTCTAAACATGTTTCCAAAGATTTGTGGTATATACTGAAGGCTAAGTAATTTGTATGTAAAATTGAGCATTAACCTGAAGATCTTTCAGGCAAAAAACAGAAAGCCGCCAATACATGTTTGGATGTACTTTGTATAACATTAACTTTTAAAAGGAGATGAGGTAGGCTCTCAGCAAAATCAGGACTCTTTATGCATGCCTGTTTTCCTTATATTTGCCCTTCTCAGGAGTGTTTCCTGTGCTACACAGCAGCCTCTCCACCTTTGCTGTGCTCCTTCAGGTATGTAAGCAGATGAGGCTTTAGGAAGAGTAAGCATCTGAATTGCATCTATTCTATTGCTAAGAGAGTTCTCAGTTACAGGTGGCAAGGTTTTGCAATCCTCATTTTGAATAAAAGTCATTTCTCTAATGTGTCCCTTGCCTTTCTCTAGATTATTTTTTCTCTCTCTTTCTGACAGGGTATAAGAGGGAAAGATGCTGACAATGATTTGGATTTTGTTATTAAAATAATTCACATTCCAAGTTATACTTCTGTTAGAAACAAATGTTTTATTAGAAATACGTCTACTTTCTATCTACTTGCCTAAAGATTCACTGAAGAAAAACAGGTAGGTGTTATAAAATACAACTGTATAAACCTATTTTCCCCTCTCTTTTTATCAATGACTTGATTTTTACCACTGCTTTATCACTCCACCTATTAACAAATCAGAAAATTATGCTTTCTAGGGAAAGTAAAATAGGTAAAAATGCAAAACATGTTAATTAAAACACAGAAACGCAGATGATATGTTCAAATGAGTTTTGTCCCAAACAATGAAAACTGCAAGAGAAGGAAAAATAGTACAAATAGCACGAGGGGTAAATAACTTGATTGGTATTACCTAAATGTCTGAGTATTTCTATAGAGCTGATGACACTAAAAATAAGAAGCTATTGACTGACTCTAGTGTTTGCCTCCTCAGGACTACTGACCAGCAGAGCAGACTCCCCTAACCAAATCATCCGCTTACTAGCACCATCATCGCTCTCTCTTCCCTGCACACAGGAAAACCTGCTAAGTATTTAATCTGCGTCCAAGAATTAAAGCCTAACCAATACCTAATAAAGGGAGATGCATAAATCTGTAGCCCAAAGCCATGTTTTCAGGCATGAACAATTAGAGCAAGAACTGACAAAACCAACAAAGTGTGCTGTGTTGGAAGCAGTGTTTGGTAAATGTGAGGCAGCTACAAACATGAGGAGACAATCCAGTGGTGCTCTTCATCCTCTCCGCCTCTTCTTTAAAAAGAAAAAGAAAAAGAAATAGAAAAAGAAAAAGAAAAAAACTCCTCTTCTTTCTGTAAGTGTCTAGAGAAGGTCTGCTCCTAAGACACAGATGTCATTGGATTGGTGCACTTTTCCAGTTTGCTGTACTGGATGCCTTTTCATTTATTTATTTATTTGGACCTGATGCCAGTGCTCACGCTGGTTGCAGTGGTGCATTTTCTCTGTCACACTCACACCCCTTCCCAGTTTCATCTCCCTGGTTGGCTGTGAAAAGCAGCACTGTCTCACTCATTGGTTTACATACTCAATAAAAGAGCCCCATGCCTTGAATGTCGGTGATGGAATCTCTCCAGGTTGAAAAAGAGTAAATCCTCTTCCAGGCTGAGAGACAGGCACCAACAGACAGTTATTTTTACAGAACACTGAAGAGACAATTCTCGGGGAAATGTTGGAGGAAGACAGGAGGCGACCCCCACGTGCAGTGCATGGCCCACATGCTCTATAATAAATAATTTCCGCGAACCAGCCCAGCAGTCAGTGTGTGTGATGACCAGCCAGGGCCAGCACAAGATTGGCAGGGAAAACACATGCCGCGGTGTCAAAATTTTCATCGCAATCACCAAATTAACTGATTTCCCCACATCACACTCCCCTATCTGTCGCACGCCGGCGCGCGCGCACGAGCACCCGAGCACACACACACACACACACACACACACACAGGCACACACTCAGCACAGCACAGCACAGCTGAAAAATCCAAGTTACTGAGAGGTGAACTGGGGTCTCTGGGAGGGTGTTTCAGCATGGATTAGCAGCCCAAGGAACGTGTTAGCCACCAGGGTTACCTGAGCTAGGGTGGGGGTGTGCAAGGTGGCAAACGGGATGAGGTGGCAATAGAAGGCAGAACGTACTGTCTGCCTTCCCGGGGATTCTGGCATATGACATCGGAAATGTATATGCATTGTAAAATATACAAAATTACTATAACATATTCTAGGAAGTGTCTCTGTATGGTCAGTTAATTAATTCAGGAATATTCAGTCTTCTTTTACATTCATGAATACGCACACATAAAATACAGTCCCCAGTCTACATCCCGGAAGCGGGTATAAGAAAGGATGCATTCCAAGAACTTGCTGAAAGATGGTTCATTGACCTCATTTAAATCCTTCCAAGGCCGATTGGGTTTTGCGTGCCTGTGGGTGTACGTGCGTGCGTCTTACTTTTATATCCCTTTAACCTAGGGGCAAATATATTTGATCAACTTCATCTTTCCCACGGATACCCAAATGATGACAGCTGGGTTAGCGGTGGGCAAAGATTTATCAAGAAATCAAGAGTCATCTAGGTTTAAAAAATTCTACAGACCATCATTCCGTGTCAATCCTCCCCACATCTCACACTCCGGCCACATCCCTGTATCACTCTTCAAAGCCACAATCTTCAGCCGTACAGCTCCTGCCCACCCAGCCCTAGCACGCCTCCTCTGCCTCCTCCACCACGCAGAAGTGTGCTCTCCCATTCACTCTCTTACTCCATGCAATGCCTCCTCTTTCACTATCAGCATCCTCTTCCTATTCCACAGGGCCCCTCCCTCCCTCCCTCTTCCAAGAGAGGGTCTGGGAAAGTGAGCCGGGTTCCCTAGTCACTCTGCACCCAAACCTAGCGATTTGCATAATAACAGTGTTTTGTGCAGTTCCCCTCCACTGCGGTCACAGGGGTTCTGGCAATTCACGTGAAAGGATAATATTAATTACGGAAAGAAGCGGCAGGGAGAGGACGGAGAGGCAGAGTGACAATCCCTGAGCAGTAAAGTAACTGCTAGGGAGCATGTATTTCTTTGCCGAAAGAAAAATGAAAACGACACAGACTGAATAATAAAAAGTCGATGTGATGATAAAGTGGGTTTGGATCTTTGAATTTTTCCCTTCCTCTATTTCTTGGTTCATTCACTGGTCCTCTTTTCTTCCTTTCAATCCCTCTCTCTCGCTCTTTTAAAATCGCAGACTGAGTCTCCCCTCTCTTCTGAGGTGAATGACACATCTCACAACACATTTCCCTCCCGGGATGTTATTGCAATGCACACGGTGCAGCCTCTGCCGCTGTTCTCGCCTCTCGGTGGCTCGCTCTCGGGGTCTCGCACACTTTTTTAAAGACACACGGATCTGATGAGGGTGGGAAGCAGGGGAAAAGGAAAGGCGACTCGCCTAGGGGGAGGTTAAGAGATGACGGGAGCCGGGGAGGCTCGGCGGAGAGTGCGAGCTGGAGGCGGTGTGGGGGCGGTGGGAGGGCGCGCTGTCGCGGGAGGCACAAGTTGCCAGCCAAAAGGCGTGGGAGGGAGGCGCCGGCGCGGAGGGAGCGAGCCGAGCGGGCGGCTCAGGTGAACCAGGGGGCGAAAGGTGCCGCGCGAGGGGCCGGCGCCAGACCCCAGGGACCGGGGCGAACCGCCGGCCCTGCCGCACCGGGGAGCGGGGGAGGGGGCGGAGATCGCGGGGGACCCTGCGACTGGCGGGGAGCGCGGAAATGCGGGGTGGAGCGGGGCCGGCGGGGAATGGGCGTGAAGTTGCTGCTCCCCGCGGCGGGGCGGGGATTACCTTGTAGCAGGAGCCCGCAGACGCTGTAGAAGCGGAGCACGGCGCTGCGTTTCCAGATCATGGTCCCTGTCGAGGGGTGTGGGAAGGAGCGAGGGGCGCGCAGAGGCTGGTGGCCGCGCACCGAGCGCAGGGCTCCGCCGGACCCACGCTCCCCGCCGCTGCGGAGCTTGAACCCGCGACGCGGATCGGCGGCGGCGGCAGAAGCGGCAGAGGCGAGGCACCCGCAGAACGGGCTTTCGGGGACGGAATAGTTTCTTCTCTTCCTCCTCCTCTTCCTCGCGGCGGTGCAGCGGCGACGGCCGGTCAGCCCGGGCAAGGGTTTGGAGCTCGCCTTCCTCCAGGCGCGCACAGCAAGTCCCAGCGCCCGCCGGGGCTCCCGAGCAGGCGGTGCAGGGATGCAGGGGTGCCGGGGTGTCGGGGAGGTGCGAGCGAAGGCTGCGCTGGGTAGGGAGGTCACGGCGGGGAGGGGTCGGGGCGAGGGAGCGAGCAAGCAGCGCCGCCGCCCGCGCTCGGGGCGCCCGGGGTCCTGGCAGGAGGGGTGGCAGCGCTGGCAGCAGCTCTGGCGGCGGCTCCCGAATGCTCGGGCTGCAGCGGCGGCGGCGGCGGCGGCAGCAGCGGCGGCGGCAGCTCTAGCGAGCACCAGACACAAGGGCAAGCTCAGCTCCGCGGAGGCCCCGCCCCCACCCTGGCCAGGGATAGGCCCCGCCCCCCGGCCAATGGCAACGCATCCGCCCACTGGGCTCGGCAAATGAGAGCAAAGGGTGGGAGGAGACAAGCGCCGGGAAAAACAAACAGGCTTCTCAAGGACCCTTCGGGCAGGAAGAACTGAAGCCCCCTTTCAACGCACTCGGGGCTGGCCTCACCTCTGCCGAGGCGTCGGGCTTTAAGAGACCGGAGCAATCGCCGATTTCTTTAATCAGAGCTGCGCACTCGCAGAGAGTTCAACCTATCGCCACCGCGAGGGGGCGGGGTTAGCCCTGGCCCCAGCAGGTTCTGGAATCCGAGGTGTCTGAGCAGGGTCCCGGGTGCGAAGTGCCTGCGCACATTTGGGCTCCTAGCACAGATGGTGCCTGCCCCTGCCCACTCACCAGCTGCGGCTGCAATCTTCGAGGCTCCCAGCAGCAAAAGGGAAAGATTGCTGAGGGCGTGGGAGAGGCTAAGTATAGGGAGCACAACACCTACCTGCTTACCAGAGCTTGTGTGGCAGAGAAGAGTTAGCAGTGGAGAAAATTAATTTGTTGTTACTCTAGAGAGTTTTGACTTAGGCCAGGCGCACATCTCAGCAGAACCTGGTGGATGAGAGTATAGGTAATGCGACCAGGCAGACCTTGGTTCAAACCTCATAGCTGTCACTTGTTGCTTAATGTTTGATGCCTGTTTGAACGTTTAAATCTGAAGCCTTCTCAAATGCAAAACAGGGATAATAATACTGCTTAACTCTTACAGCTTTTAGAATTAAATGACAAGGCAAACATACAAGTACAGAGCCATGGTATGTGTATGGCCGTTATAAATGGTATCTCTAGGAGTGAAGTGGGATTTTTCTAATTTCGGATCGCAGAAAATATCAGCAAACCTTTAAAAAAAAGTTTTAACAAATTCTCCTCAGGGGTGCAACAAAAATGATAGAAAAACCCCCAAAAATCTGCAAAGAACTACCACTATAAAACAGCAACCTGAAATGTGTACTTTAGAAAAGGAAATATAAATGAGCAAGACATAAATTAATCAGAAATTGTGTTTCTAAATTAGCTTAATTCCCAGCTTAATTCCCATTTATATGACCATGTTTAATTGAACCAAATTAGCAGATGATGGACTAGTTCCGTAGCATTAAATCAGTCACACCATAAATAAAATCTACTTTGTTTGAAAAGCCATACAATAGACACCTGCAAGCAAAAAAGACAGAAGATGAGAAACAAAATCAATATTGATGCCCTTCAATCTCTTGCATTCGTAGCCTATTTTGCCTCAACCTTTTACAAATTCAACCCTTGCCTTTTAACTAATGACCCATTTATTTCTCTGTCCACCCTTCTCCCCAGGTTCTCAAAATTAAAGTGCAAAATGTCCACAATATAACTGCAAGCAAGCTCTGAAAGAGGATGTGTGAATAACCTCAATGTAGGAAATAGCTACCTACTAGGTTTCAACTGTCAGGAAAGTCAGGAATTCCAATAATACTTACTTCATTTAACCCACTGTGAGCATCAAAAGGTGATATTCTAATATTATTGACTCTTGCTTAGGCTTTAAGTCAAGGAGAATATAATAAATGTGAATGCCAAAAGAGAAAAAATAATAATAAATCGAGGTTTCTTTATTGAAATGATAGGTGGGATTCCTGGGTCCTAGTGCACATTCTGCTATATTACCTTGGGAATGTATTCAACTCCCCTGACCTTCAGTGTCCTGATATGTATTAAGAAGCTGAATTCGAATATTTCTAAAGTCAACATGAGCTTTAAAAAAAGCATTATTCTAAAATTGTTTTATACAAGAAAATAACTTTTGAACATGAATATTTCAGCATCTGTGATACTTTGAAATATATCATGTTCTAGTTCTTGTTGGTAACTATTAGATCAAGAACCATATTTGAAATAGGCTCCCGCCTTCATATTCAATATGTAGTCCTCAGAAAAGCAGTACCAACACCTGAAAATTTGTTAGCACTGCAGAATGTCAAAGCCAGCATAGCACCTACTGAAGCAGAATCTTCCCTCCCTCCTGCTCCAAAGTTTGATAAACACTGGATGTCAACACAGTTTTGCCATTTCATCTCTCCCTCCCCCACCCCACGCAAGGGGAATGTTAGTGTTTCCAAAATGAGTATAGCCAAAATGCTCAGAGGATTTCTGATGCATTGCTATGAAAAATAAGGGGACTCAGGGTCCTCTTCTTAATACATAAAATGATTCCTGTAAACTACAAAACAAGTTGGTTAACTTAACTAATAATTTTAAGAAAATTTTGATTATGGTGAGTTATAAACTTTCATATGAGTAGAGCTTTTTAGTCCACACACCCAGAGACCTGGCAGACAAAGCTTACACATACCCCAGTTCTGGGAAAAAACACCCAAAGCATGAGTTCTGCTCACTTGGATAATAATGGCATCTTTTATAGGCAGAGCACAAATTCTATTTTTCAAGTAATCTGTAGGTGGTATTAATAAATTAATTTCAAAATATATATTCAGTGATAGCAAAGTCTTTCAATATTTTAGAAAAATAAAGCTTGCGAAAATGTAGACATTTAAGTGTATAAATAAATTTATGTCTGAGATTTAATAATTCTTAGAATTGAATTAATGCTTTTAAATATATTCATTAAACAGGCTGAAGGACATTATTGTATATGTGTGCAGTATCTTCTGTGATAGTGAATGTACAAAGTGCCTGACCTCTTTTGAATCATCAATGAATTAATTTCATAAATTGCCAAAAGATGGCATCTATTCCTATATCTCTGTATGCAGTAGGCCTAAATACCAAGCCTGCATGGAAATTGTACTTAAATTCCTTATAATTAATCCCAATATTTTCACTTCACAGGATATAACATTTCCACATATTTAATGTTTTAACATACACTGAAAAAGGAGAGAAATTAATCTTGTACTGTAAATGCAAGCCATTTGTTTAGCCTGCCTTTTAAAAAATAGAGTTCTTAAATTTCCCTACCTTAATTATGATATCACAAAATCTCAGTTGTACCATGGGTATTATATTTTTGACAGAGTAGCTACGAAATGGGCCACACTTACACTTTATGAGTATTTCTATAGTATTTTGAAAAACGTGGGACTTATCATGCTTGTAATCTTTATACCTTTTTCTCTACTGGGAATAAAGTGAATTGCTACAAATTTAATTGTGGTAAGAGTTATTACAATAAACATAGGAATGCTACTAAATGTCTCTTTTTGGGTTAGTGAAAATATTTATATGTTTCTTTCAAAACATTAAATTGAAGTGAAATATTAAAATATTTTAAAATATACAATCATCACAGATACCCAGAACTCAAAATCTAAAAATCCATGCTAAATTGACTCTTATAGCAAATTGACTCATAGTAAATTGACCTAGAAAAAGAAATTTCATGGCCTGGTGAAAATGGAGACCATTGTGTAAGAAAATTAGTTTATCGAGTAGGGGAAACATTGATTGTCATTCTCCTTGCTCTCCAGTATTTTACATATAATGTTAGCAACCTGCATTGCAAAGATGTTAACAATTCACAGGCATAATATAGCTTATACATACCATAATAAATAGGATATGATATTTACATATGTATATATATAATGTTTAGGATAGATTATAGCAATACTAAATTCATTTAAATGAATTTTAACGGCATTTTACTACTCTCTATAAAATGTTTAGTGTATTTTTCAGAATTATGACCTTTTATTTTAACCATTTCACCCCAAATGTCTTATTACTAAAATTTCAACTGATGTTGATGGCACTGTACAAAAGTGATGAAAAGAAATTCACAGATATTCAGAAATTTACAACCTCAAGATGAGCTTTTTCTTGTTGTTTGCATAGACACAACAAGTAGCAATATGGTTAACATTTACACGTTTTCTCATTTTAAAATATGTAATCAAAATATGTGGAAAGAAAATGACCTTGTGATCTAAACAGTGTAAAGTATCTCTCTACGATGATTGAATATAAATGACCTAAGATATGTGGCCATGATATATCTTCTTAAACTCATCAAGAGGGATAATTTCTTACCCTAGATTTTTCCTTTCCTCCAAATAAGCAAAATATCACTCTGCTTTATGGAGGGCCACAGGATTCCAGAACTTCCTCATACATAATCTCTAAAACTGAAATTTTAGACCACCGATGACTGGAAACATCCTGAAGATGAATTTCAACTTTTGAACATATTAAAAATTAAAAACAAAATAAAGAAGTAAAAATAGTATCTTCATTTAAACCAGTTTTATGATTGACTTATGGTAGCATGATTTTATGTATATAACTTTTCTTGGACACTCTTACTGGAGATCATCATTCATGTCCTTTCCTTTACCAAGGCGTCTCCTTACCTGGGATAGCATCATTGAAAGATGTTCACTGATCACCCTGCTTCTCAACGTACACATCCCATGTAGACACTGTACACCCAGTTCTATATTTCTTCATGCCCTTTGTAATCCCAGAGACACATCACTTAAATCGTGAGCCTACCTGTTTGTTGATTTAGCTCTCAGCTGGAATATAAGATGTAAAAATGCAGAAACTAAGGCATACTGACTGGAGGTTAAGCTCCTATAAAAGGACAGGAACATAGTAGTCACTCAGTATGTGTTTGATAAATGAATGAGACCATCCACTCAAATCTGAATATGCTAATTTAATGTGTATAAAGTCAGATTCCTTTATCATTTTTCTTTGTGAGTTTTTTCCCCCTTAGGCACCATTTAATTTAATAAATAATTCTAAATATTCTTACATAGAATCTCAATAATTCTATATTTAAATAAATTCCACTTAGATGCTATGTACAAAAAATCTTTATGATTTCATAAAACACATAAGTAGCATAGACAGCAAAAATATTTTAGCAATAAAATTCTTCGTATATCATCTCTGTTGATTATTTCTTAATTATTTCCGATTTCCTCAACAAGTAGTTTGAAGTAAATTGGTGGGAATCACTATCATCATTTTTATAAAATGTGTATGCTTTAAGAGTCAGTGATTATTCTCAGTGAGTCCTTGTATTCCCTTGTTTTAGAATTCTTTTATAATTATATTGCTATTTAATAGAACTTCTCTTAAAATATAGAAGACTTCTATGGAATCATCAGCCAGGCCAGACTAATAAAACTAAAATAAAATGAAGACATGGTTGCTGCAGTTTGACAGAAGAGGCTCCTTGTGTAACTCACATAGCTAAAACAAATCAATGGTAGAAAAAAGTTACGATTTTTGCTTGATTCTTGGTGACTCTCAGATAAATTGTATGATTTATATAACTCCACTGTTTTAGCAACCAATTAGATCTACATCATTAAGGGACATATAATCGGTTTTTCATTAAAATAAAAAGAAAATATTAAAAACAAGGCATTATTAAACATCAAACTAACAATTACTAAAAGGACAGAAAAAATAGAAGGAAAAGAAAAAAGCTAAGTTTCTAAAAACTATGGCTTGTTTGGGAAATGCAGGTCAAAACTACACTGATAGTCCATCTCATTCCAGTCAAAATGGCCATTGTAAAAACTTTTCTATAGAAAAACAAGGAGTACTGATGATGATGTAAAAGTAAAAGCTCTCTTATATTATCGGTCTAAATGTAAACTAGGAAAACCACCATGGAAATCACTGTGGAGATTCCTCAAAAAAATAAAAGTAGACATACAGTTTGATCCAGCTGGCATTCATTGGTGTATTTTCAATGGAAATGAACTCATTGCACTAGAGTGACATTATAGGGACACATGAAAACCAAAGGTTACACTGGCGCAATTTACAACAGTTGAACTGTGGAAACAGCCTAGATGCCCACAAATAGAAGAATGGATAAAGAAAATGTAGCATATATACAAAGAGAGGTATGATTTAGCTATAAAGAGAATACAATCAGGTCACTTGCAGAAAAATTGCTGGAAGTGAATACTATCATTTTAAGTAAAATTAATCTCACAAAGTAAAAAATTTGCACGCTTTCTATGATATGGAATGAACTGAAAAGCAGAGCAAGGAGAACAAGAGGAAACAGAAATGACTAAGATGTAACATATGTGTGTGTACTGGTTGCTCAAGATGAATGTAATAATTAGTGCAAAAAAATACTAATAAAAAAGAAACTAAAAAGAAAAGAAATCTAAAAATAAATGAATATAATTATATGCAAAATCAAAGAAAAAAAACCAGAAAACTTAAAGTTAGTACCCTAGTAAGAGAGAATGGGATTAGGAAAAATGGGAAGGAAAAGAGAAGGGAACAAAGGGAATGAGAATAATCAAAATATGTTCTATGCATGTACCAACATATCATCGCAAATCTCATTGTGTACTACTAATATGCACCATTAAAAAATAATATGGCTTGTTTTCTAGAGCTGTGCTGTCCAGTAGGAAGACAAGAAACAAGAGCAGATATTTAAATTAATTAACATTTAATTAGGAATTATGCATGTTAATTATGCATGTCATACTAATAAAATTTTAAGTTCCCTGTAGTCACAAGTGACTAGTGACTACCATACTGGGCAGCACAAATGAAGATCATTTTTCTCATCATAGAAAGTTCTACTGGACAGAGATGTGCTTAGTATGAAATTTATATTGGTCTTATTCTCTGGAGAATTATACTGTAGTCTTCCCTTATTCACAGCTTCACTTTCCACAATTTTAGTTCCTGACAATCAACTACTGCCTGAGAATATTAAGTGGACAGTTCTAGAAATTAAAATGTTATACACTTTAATCTGTTTTAATTGTAGTGTAGTATGACTATTCTGTTCTACTACTTTATGGTTTTAACCTATTATATATAAACTAAATTTTACCACATATATGTGTGTACATATAGGAAAGAAGACAGTATATACAGATACAATACTATCTATGGTTTCTACTTTAAGTCTTGGGACATATTTCCAATGAATAAGTGGACACTAATGTACCTCTCCATAAGCACATTTATTATAAGAAATTGACTGAAATAGTTATGGAAGCAGGGAAGTACCAAGATAACCAGCAAGCTGAGCACCCTCAAAACCCAACGGTATAGTTCTTAACTGTGATTTCTTGTTTTATGTGCTAAATTCCCTAGTAACAGAAGCCCAAGTATATAGGGACACGTTACTTTGGGGTTCATGTTAGAATGTGTGTTTCTGAAGAGATAAGAGTTTGAATCAGTAGACTGAGCACAGAAGGCCCACCCTCTTCACTGCAGGTGGCCATCATCATGTCTGGGGTCCTGAATAGAACTAAAATGTTGGTAAAGGATCAAATTCTTCCTCTCTCCTTATCTGAAAGAAAGCTTGCTTCTGGTTCTCAGGTCTTTGGGCTCCCAGACTTATAGCAGAGCCAAACTTTTCCTGCCATCCTCACTGGCTTTTAGGTCTTCAGATTTACTGAATTATAACACCAGGGTTTTGGGTGCTCTGTCTTACAGACAGCAGATTGTAGGACTGCTCAACTTCCACCATCTCTTGATTCAATTCCTACAGGAAATTGCCTATGGATATTGTTTCTCTGCAGATCTCTAATTCATAGTCCTTGCCTAGGTCCGAAGGCTGAAAAAGACTGATGTGTCCGCTCAAAAACTGTCAGGCAGAGAGGGAGAGAGAATTTTTTATAAAGCCTTTTATTTTACTTAAGTCTTCAAAGGGTTGGCAGAGACTCACTCACATTGGAGGCAAAAATCTACTTTATTCTGTCTATTGATTCACATGTTAACCTGAAACACTTTTAACAGAGAGACCCCAAAATAATACTTAGCCAAATATGCTTGTATCCTGTGATCCAATCAAAATGACATCCTTTGAATGATGAGCGTCATTTTAGCATTCATCATTGCTACATGATATTTACACAAACCTATGGCTAAATTGAGATACTGAAATTCAGGAAAAAAATAAGACTTACTTCTGAGGTATACCAAGGTGCCACCTAATGTATTTTGTTTATTTTGTTATAGGACAGTATTTTTCTTATTATGTTGACAGAAAAAATATTAATTCTCTTGGCAGGAGTTTGGGTGAAAAACATTCTTATACTGAGCATGACCTTAGATTATAGTATATTGACATAACCAAGGTTGACCATGTATTTTTCTGAACTCTGGGTTGGTAAGTGACAAAAATACAAATCATATTATAGTAAAATAACAGAAGAAAAAAATACTATGATATCATTTAATTTTAAAATCCCGAGGTGGCAGGAAGAGAATAAATATAGTTTAATCTAAGTCTCAGTGATACCCTTAAAGATTATAACTTATTTCCTCTACCTTTTTACCATTATTTCCAATTAAATTATGTAAAATCAAGCCAGGTTACTCCCATAGTCTCTTTTTCCCTATTTAAAAAAAATTTAAAAAGCAAAAAAGAACAAGGAATGTCTATATTACCCCATACTTACACTGAGTAGTTCCAAAGCATAAAGATCTATTTCTCCAGGACCAAGTGTCCTGAAGTAATTTAGAAAGAGCTTCTCTGATTTTCTGCCCATCTTTCAATCATTCACTGGGTCAGACTGGTCAGGGACAATGACTGTGAGAATTTTTAATTAAATTATCCCACCAGATGAGGAGGGGACAATTTTATAAGGGAAAGAGGCTGGACAGCCAAAATGTAACAGATGTTTACCACAGAATACAATGAAATGATACAATGTGATTCGAAGGACATTTATATTGACAAGAGCATTCTTACCCCTGGTAATTAGAATAAAGTAACAATGACAATCCTTAGTGCTTCACACAACACGGTGAGGTCTTAATAAGTAGTTAGTGGGCAGATAAACACTTCGCATAATAAAGTTCTCACTAGTGGTAACACTTAGACAAAGACTGTCCTCTGGTTTTAACAGAGTAAAATATGTCCTCTCTGCTTTTGTATGATAGTTCATAGTACTACATATCTAAGTATCATGTCAGCTTTTGAAATTTAGCAAGCCTTCAGTGCTGAGTACCATCCAGCTTTTCTCCCCTATAGTTTCCACTTTTAAATATATGACTTATTTTTGAATTTATTGCACACATGATTACCTAGCTGCTCTGATGTACCTCACTTCATTTGTTCTTGTTAAATTTCATATTGTTTTTAATAGATAACTTCTCTAATATCATTGAGCTTCTCTAGTTTGGGCTTCTTAGATAACAGGAACTGGACAAAAAAGTCACACTTAATGTGTTCTTGGTTTTTTTCAATCTAAGTCTTTATTACACACACATACAGAAACACACACAAGTCAGATGAATTCCAATCTTGATCTACACTATATAGTACTTCAAAAAACTTAGCATTTCTAAGAATTTGGGCAGAAATTTAGAGTTGCTTGCATCTCTTTACATTGTACAGATTACTTGTACAGAAAATACTCAACTAAGAAAGACAAGAAGATATATTCTACATCTATAGAAAGCCATGGATAAGCTCATGAAATCTGAAGCCGCAGGAAAGAAAACCCAGATCTAAAGACCCAAAGAGAAGCACTAAGAAATGTGAAAACTTAAAAATTGCAGAATGCAATACTCTGAAATATAAGCCTAACCCAAAATCTCAGAACTTGACATTGAAATCACATAAGTAAATTTTATGTATGGATTCCTAGTTGACTTCTTTCTCATAGGGAAAAATGTGTTTCAGAATTTTGGAGGGCAGTCTTAGGACCCCAGGTGAGAAATAAGAGTTTGGAATACACCAAATTCTAAATCCATGCTTAAATTGTAATTGTGGTAGTTTGTTTTGTGTGCTGTTGCATTTGAGCTGAATGAATATATACAGATTGTTTTAACCAGCTACCTTCATAGAATGACACAATACATACATAAGGAGGTTAATGACTTCTCTAAGGTCATCATGTGTTTTAAATAGAAAAAGAATAATAAACAAAATGTTCTTTGATGCACAGCCAAGTCCTAAAGATGACACATTTCCACAGCAGCATTGTCAACAATACTTGTTGGGTATTGTTTATTCAAAAGATAATTTGTATAAAAAGGGTAAATTACCTTCCTCCAAAAATGTCTCTATCATATGAAATCCACCTGGAAAGGGAAGGATGATGCATAGTTTACACCAATATATTTAAACTGTTTCTAAAATTATTAAGCCTAAAAATGTCTCACTTATAATCAATTTTATATGAATATCTCAGCAAGTGGTATCATAAGAATGAAATCATGCAGATCTCTCAAGTTGATAGTGAGTTAGGTGCTAATTAGTCAGTAAATGCTGTGGAGAAAGTAAAACAGACACAATATTAATTGTAAGATTTTTGTATATAATTCTCAACCTATATAGCCTTTGTAATTGCTATTTTACAAAGAATCTAAACTAAGAATACTTAAATATCTTGATCAAGTTGTAAAGGTTGTAATAACTTCAGTGCTTGTAATTCAAAGCTTGGATATCTCCATTATACTTTTTCTTTTCTAGTAAGATAATACAAAGACATATATAAAATTATTTTTACTACAAAATGTGTTTTATTCTTTTACCTCGAGGTTACAATGTGGAAGACTTACTGGGAAAGAAGTCAGAAACACGACAGATTCATATTCCCAAATAATAATAACAATGATAATAATAACTACCAACTCTTTGTAGAGAAAAAGAAATAAATGGAAAACTTAGAAAAGAAATTGTAGGAACACCAGAGCAACACTTTGCCTCAGAATGCATTAAAATGTCTGTAAATTCGTTCCATAAAATGAAAACCAGCACTATTTTTAAAAGATCTCTTAGCCGTCTCTCAAGACTTCCTAAGAAAGTTTCCACAGGTCTTTCATGGAAAAGGTTTCTGTACTTAAAACATATTTACAGAAATGGCATTATCAAATATCATTTGAAAATGTCAATGCCTTTCCTTAGGCACACAAGGCTTCTATATTTTTTCATTTTCCCACTTGTCCTCCTATTATTTCTATAGTATATATTATCCTTCTAACTCATAAACTAGGTTCCATGCTTTCATTATTGGTCTATATTCCAAAAGCCCTGGAGGGATTTTTTCCCTACCACACATTCTACTTTCTTTTTTAAAAAGAAAATAAAAAAACTTTTTCCTATGGACTTTTAAAACATCATTCAATAACATATTTAAAGTCTTTGTGCTTTAAATAATTATCTAAACATTTGGCAAATAGTATATTTGACCAAAAATTTTAATTCTTAATTCGATACTTCTAACCAATTCTCATATCAAGGTGGTCACGTTTCTTCGTTGAACATGAATGAAAACAGTGTTAGTCCGTGTAATTATTATCTACAATTGTGTTTATTGGTGTCTATTTTAAAAGGAGTATTTCCATTTCTGTATAATTCTGGCTAAGACTGATCACATCATTCTCTAGATTCTGAAATACACTGATTTAAATGAGAGTGTATTTCGCCCACAGCTACCATGTGTTTTAGAAGAAAAAGCCTGTAGCTAAAGTTGCCTTTTCTGCTGGCTTTACATGTAGGAGGAATTCTAAAATTATGGCTGATTTTCAGTAACCTAAACTTAATATTTTATTGTCACAGTTCATTGGTGTTTGTATCTTTGAAATGGACTAACTTTTAATCATCATTGGAGTTTTGAAATTTTGAAAAAAAATATATATACATATACATATGATGTTGTGGACCAAAGTATCCAGCATTATACCACATGATGATAAGTCAAAGCATTTAGGTCTGTCGGGGTGCCTAATACTTGAATCTCAGCTTTCTAAATTGCTACCTGTACCATTGAAGGCACTTCAATGTTGGCAGGTTAGTCCTCCATTGAGGAGGCTTTAAGAGGCAGGGGGAGAAGTATTGGTCAACTTGAAGGAGACTTGAAACATTGAAAATAAAACTTTTAACAAGAGTCTTTTCCTTGTGAGCACTTTGCTTCCAAGAAAAAAAGGAGGAGGAGATTATATCAAAACATTATGCCAAAGAACCAATCAGACAGTCTTGAAATAGAGACGCAGAGAGAGGCCAAGTGTTGCTTAGCAATTGGGGCTCCTTCGCAGGGAGGAGTCGTGCTGTCCCACTGTCAGTATCTAAAATGCCACTGTTTGTGTTTTCTGGTTTTACTACTGCCACTTGTTCAACTCAGTATGATTCACTACTAAATCTATAGCAAATCAGGGTCTTCGATAATTCCTACAGAGACAAGATACAGTCATTCTGGGCAGTTCTGTTCGTACTTTTGTGGTGCTAGTCTCTCAGTTCCAACCACTGCAGTTTTGTTACTCTACTGAGAGCACTAAAATGTGCAAAGAGATCAAAGCAGAACGCAGAACACTAATTGCATCAAATCGGTCTTACTGTTCTGTGTCTAGTTATTCCTGGTTCCATTTCCCACTACAAATATTGTGTATCATTAAATGAAACATAGCTCCCTCAGCCCTACCTTGAAATTGAAGGAAGCATCCTCCAACAAGATACACAAAAAATACTGCAAGAAAATTCCAGCAACAAAGAGATGCCCCAAATTTAATCTCCCTCCAATTGTGGATCTCAATAAAGAATTAAAGTTGCATCTATTAAATCCTTTCACAAATTAAAATTCTAGAATGTTTCAAAAACAAAAGAAATTGAAGTCTGAAATGCAATTCTTTTTCTCTTGCAATATCATGTTTCCAATAAGTTGATGCAAAATTTTACTTGAACACACTCTGATTTCAGGAAGGTGATCCTTAATCCCTAAGTTTTCTTTCTTCAGTAGCTATGTAGAGAAATTTCTCTAATGAGAATGGTGTGGTTATTTAGATCTCTCAGGCTGAACCACTTCTGTGACATCTATGGTGTGGCTTCCTTTCTTATTTCCTAGAGTTAATAGAATGAATAAAATGTCATGAAAATGGATCTAAGCCAATCATATGTAGACAAAATGTGTCTAGCACATCTGAGTAGTTTATCTTTGGCAAAATTTGTTCTCCAAACTACTTTTTTTCACAGAGTGAGAGGCCGTAGCCGAAGTACACTGTTAAGAAAGTGAGAGGGAATGTAGTCAATGTTGAATGTAGTTTCCCTGAAACAGGAGATCACTTAGCTTCTGCCCTATTGCCAAAACCTTCTGCACTTCAACTCCCTCCTATTAACTTAATTATGGAGCGCTAATAAACACATCAATTACTATTTCCTTGTTAAGCATTGCATTTCTGGAATTCCAATGTTGACTCTAATATATGCTTCATCTGCTGAAATAGTTTACAGGCTCACATAAATAAGCATTTTCATTCCTTAGTCATTTCTACTACTTCCTACAATATACTACTTCGGGCCTAAGGAATAGGTTTCCTAGGAAATATTTGCCATCCAACTTTGGATTCAGTTCAAAGGAAATCCTGTGTAGCTGAAGCTAAGGCTGGTGTTTCTAAAGCCTTGTTCCTAGTAGCTTAGTAAAAATCAACATGTGTGCCAGATGTAGTGGTTGCACTCCTGTAATCCTTGCACTCCAAGAGTCTAAGGCCGGTGGATCACCGATTTGAGCCCAGCCTGGGCAATTTAATGACTTAGTTAGAACTTGCTTGGAAAAATAAAGGAAAAACAAACAAACAAACAAACAAAAAAAGAAATGGCTTGGGATATAGTACAGTAGTGAATGCCCTGAATTCAATCTTCAGCATGGCTAAAATAAAAGTCTTAGTCTTTGCTTTAATATTTTCAATTTTGAGTATTATTTCACTGTTACTTCATTTCTTACACTGATATTCTAAATGTCTGATATTTGTGTTTTTCTTTTTGTTTTGAAGTATTTTCTTCATGATCTCAACTTACTTGTCCATTCTAGAACATTCGGTTGGAACTGAGGAGCTTGTCCACCATTACCTTGAGGTCTGCAACTCAGATTTTACAGCTAGAACCTCTGTTAGGGTTGTTAGCACAAATCTAACACAGCTGCAGTTTTAAAGTAGCAAAGATTGTTCTGCCAACCAATGTCTAAATGGCCTGTGAAGACACTCTTTTCTCAGTAATTGTATGTTTGCCTCAGCTGTGCCTGCTTACTAAGGCCTCTGTGATTTCCTAGCATCTGCCAAGGCATCTGCTAAGGCCCTGTCTGCCAGCATATATGCTCTAAGTGTAGTTCGGGATCAAGATGCAGCAGACTGCATCCTAAAGTTCCCCATGTTTGGCCAAGGCTACCCATGCCTTTTGCTGAGGCCATTCAACCAGTGGCTTTGCTTGTGCTAATCCTGCCATGCAGCTGGCATCAGCCAAGAAGCCTGGATGCCGAAGTCTATTGCCCAGTGAGCACAGTTAAAAGCCAACAGTCACTGTGAAAACATAATAGTGGCAATAAAAGCTGCTATACACGTTAAGGTCAAAATGTGCTAAAGTACCAAACTCAAAGCCACATATGCTATTCTCATAAAATCCTCTTGTACATTTCCCCCCAAATTGCCTCTTGTTTTGTATCATAGTTGTTCAATTCTGAACCTGTTATTGTCTTTTTGTAACTCGTTATTTACTACTACACCTTTTTATTTTGAATTCTGAACCAACTGAGAAATTTGCAATTAGAAAGTTATACACTTAGAAACAAAAATGGTAACCCTAATAGTGGTAACATATAGGTTAAGGAACGTAGCTTGAATGTGTGTGTGTGTGTGTGTGTGTGTGTGTGCGTGTGTGTGTGTACCTGTACAGAGGAAGAGATGATCAGCTGTTATTTGGTACATGGAAAAGAACAATCTTGAGATGTTACCATTCAGGAAAAAAAATTTGAGACCACTGAGCATGATCAAATTCTACTAAGGACTGAATAAAAGGGATATAAATTGCCCAGAGTGTTACCATAATTGAGATCTCTCAAAAGTAAGGAAACTGGGCTGGGGATTTAGCTCAGCGGTTTAAGTGCTTGCCTGGCAAGCATGAGGTTGTGAGTTCAATCCTTGGTACCAAAAAAAACAAAAAAAAACAAAAACAAAGTAACGAAACATCTAGCATCCAGTAGAAGCCATAAATAATGAAAACAAAACAACCACAAAAAAGATTTAAAATATTTTTTTCTGAAATACAGTCATATTTTCTCACTTAAAGTACTGTGCTACCTGCAGTAGTTATTTTCCCAGGTTAGTGCATGTTATCTATTTTAAGTAAAAAGTGTGCCTAAACAGAAAAGTGTAACTGTAAGGATTAGAGTAACCAACTGTCATATTAAAAATCGTATTTTAGAATATATCATGCATTGTAAACTGACTTTTGAGACCACAATACTGTTTTTTTTTTACAGTGACTCTAAAATAAGAATGATGATGTCTCATGCTTCAAGAACACATTCAGGAGACATACCTGAGAGCCTCTCCCTTGTAAATGGAATGGGCCATTGATGGATGGTGGTAGAGTTTAGTGTCTCAGATTCTGGAGAAATGATTAGTAGTAGCAGGAGGTAATAAACTGATCAGGATAGGTATAGAGATTTTCGTGGAGAAATAATATGGTTACCTGTGAAGTTATACCATTTTAGTGTTCTCTATTTTCTCCTGAATTTGTTTTAAGCCTTCTGATATCAGCATCACAGCGATTAGTTGCTATTGACTTATTTTTTCTTTCCTCTCATAATTCAAAGATTTGAAATCTGAACCCTCAACAATCTGACTGTACTACGAGATAAGACTGTATAGCTTGTAAAGATGAAACCTTCCGAAAAGGTCTCATAAAGTCCTATGCACTTTGTTCACCTCTTCTGTCCCAGGAAAGAACATAACAAAATGTCATCTCTGATCTGAATGAACAAAGGACTGTCCTAGACACCAAATTTGCCATTGCCTTGATCTTGGACTTTCCAGCTTCCAAAACTGTGAGGAATAAATTTTTGTTGTTCATAAGTAGTCAATTTATGGTATTTAGTTGTAGCAGCCAGCTTGGTATCAAATAGTGGCAGAAATGAAAGAGAATTAGGAGGCCCTTAATGCTAAAAACATGAATATGTTTGTCTCCACTATATCTCCGCTTATTTAAGAAAACTGATGAAAGTATCGAATATCTGATGATAAAGGAGAAGGAAAAGTTGCAAAAGAAACTTTTTCAGTAGTTCCTTCATCTTTTTCTCTTGTGACTATTTTGGACATTAATCACCACATTGGGAAAGTAGGGCTAACAGTGTCTTTAATATGGAGGGACCATGAGGTGAAGGAATTTCTAACACAAAAGACAAAAATTTGTTAGGGCTATTTTATTGGACAGTCCATTCACTTGCCAGATATGGAGATGTTCAAGCTGTAATAAACTATTTCCATTAAATTGTACTTTATATCATTAAATTTTTGTATCAGAAGATCTAATACAAAACATTACATTCCTTCAGACTATTTCAAAAGTTGAATTTTTCAGCAGCCAATGTGGTAATTATATCAGACTGGCAACCTTGAAACATACTTTTTCATGGTATTTCCAGGTGTTTTGCAAGCTGATTAGTACTTCATATTACTTTTTAAAAATAAAAGCAGAAAAATCAATCACATAAATCTGAGTTTTCTAAATTTTTACTTTACTACAGCATTGTATGAAGCTTTGATTAAAATGCATTTATGATGCATTTATCAAATCATCTTTAATTACAAACAAATTTATAAATGAAAATCCACGTCTGTTTCCATGATTCTGTCACACAGCATTTCTTGAAATGAAAAGGGAAGTTACTTAGTTGGTATGAATGTTTTGTAACATTTTAATTATACAAGATTCAGATGATTTTGACTAAAAAGTAACACATTGACTTTTATCTTTAAATTTTGAGTTAAGTGGATAGTTTACTGTTGGGTTCACATTGTCAATATGCATTAAATACAGAGGATAGGAAAATATATAATAACAACAGATGAATACAGAAGAGTACAACACAGTTACAAGGACAGATGTTATATATATCAGAAATTAAGATGCAACAGTTTCTGCTTTATGTTAATTTGGAATGTGCAGGAATTCTCTCACTTGTTCATAAGTTAAAATATATTTTGTTTATGGCAAAATGAAGTTAGCTTCAATTATAATTATTCTTATTTTGAAAGAATATATCAGAACTTGCATAACACTTCCTTTCACGCACAATGCTCATGCTCATTTCCTCCTACCCTGTATGCAAAATATAACCCTAATGTAAATAGTCCCTTAATTTAAGTGATAATTTTTAAAGTAATCTAAACTGTTTTGCTGAATGTTGCATTTATTTTACAATGTTTTCTTTGTAAAGTTCTTAAATTTGTGTTGACATTTATTTCTATGTAGCTTCCATTAAGCCCTGGATTAGGAAAAAATGGCTTTCTTTAAATTGTTAATCTTTAACGATCATTATGCTCATTTCAAAGTTATAACATTTCAGAGTAAATAGCTTTTTAGAGAGCTTTGCCATTTTGTAATTTGTTTTATCAGAAATTTCTTCAACTTTTATATTCTCAATTATTCCCTTTGAAATTAAAGAACTATATAATTGTATCTTCATTTCTTTAAAATAGCACTTAACATATTTGTAAAAATTTTCTAGCATTTCTTATATTCCTTCCAAGGTAGCATTTTATTAAAGATACTTAAGCTTAAACTATTCTTTTTCTTTCTGCTTCATCTAGCTATGTTAACCAACCAATTCTGTTTTTTACAAATGATGTATGTTGTTTTCCACATTCCTTGTGTGCTCTGGAGTTAGGCACAGTCTACATGTAATTTGTACTGTTTTCTTTTTCCTACCCACTGTCTTCTCTTAGTAGGGAACCTATTTCTGAACTTTATTTACCCTATTAAATTACTATTTTAAAGTTTTCAAGCATTGTGTCTGCCTTTTCCTCTGTGATTTTATATAGTGTATCTTAGCCTTGTTTCTTAATCAGTTTCTGAGACTTCTTTTATTGCTAATATACTTCTTTGTTCACAGTTGCTGAACCTTAGTTTGATCCTGTGAGAAGATATTTATGGTAATATCACATACTTACGTTCTTGTTAGGTATCTTTAGAGAATCCTGAGGAACTATTTTTATCTCAAATCAATACATTCTAGTTCAAATATTTTAGTGATAACTTCTTAAGAGACAATACACAGTATTTGGAAAATCTGGGGGACAATAATGACAACACTGAGTGAAAAATACCTGCCAGTTAAAGATATTGTATTTTGGCTGACGAGTCCTTTGTGATTAAAAAAAAATGATGAAGAGTTAGAAAACTGAAGTAAGTCCAGAATTTTATAAGTATTATCTGAAAAGAAAGCAAACACTTATATATGTGCTAATTATTCTTTAAGAACAAATTTCATGTTGATTTTGCAATACTGCAGAAATTTTCAAATTCCTACTCAGAATGCATTCTAGAAATAATATCCTGCGTGTTTTAAACATCATCATTTTAGCTAAGCTTATTCAAGCTCTTGATTAACCTACATCTACTTTTATATTTCTCCTGTTATTTTCAGTTGATTTAGAAACTCAAATATGTCTTCATTTTTGCAGTCTCTTTTCTTCATTGAGCTTTTAATCATATCCACCTATTGTATTTCTTAGGTCACTTATATAAAAGATACCTCACATGAATGCTTAAATTATAGTGCCAGCCAGGTGTGCTTTACTAATGTATTTTCTACTCAAAGTCTGCTTCACATTTTTGCTAGCTTCTTGATTATTATAACCAAAAATGTTCTTTTCATGAGACATGATTTATATTTTCCATGTCAGATATTTTAAAAGATGTATTCCAATATCTTATCAACTGCAAAAGCATTTACTCTTTTCAACAAACACGTTTAGTTACCATGGATTCTGAGTGGTACTCTACATTTCTCAGATGTTCTGCCTAGCAGTCTGGGTCAATATAATACTTTTAAATTCCACGTTATTTTCATTGGAGTCTTAAAACTAGATGAGAGTTTTCAACACACATCAAACCCATATCTTTGCAATTTGGGAGCTCGTGTGTCCAGATTGTATAGTATATCATGGATTATGCTACTTAATTTAACATGAAAATTTGCTTTGGCATTGTTTCAGAGGTCTTCAAGACCACCCCCAAGTTAAAATATTTTGCGAGGTCTCATAGGGCTCAGAAGTCCAAATTATGATTTATTTGCCAAAATGGATAAATAAAAGAAATTTAAAGAAAATGGTACAAGGGTTGAAAGTGTGGAAGAAACACTATGTAAGCTTTTTAAAATTCCAGCACACTGCTAAATTTTCCAGAAGCAATGTGTGGAGAACTTATGAATTATTGTCTACTGGAAAATCTTGTCTGAGCCTAAGAGCTAGTGCTTTTATCGCCAGTCCTTTGTGTGGCCACAAAGTGCCTGCTCAGAGACCAGTTACTAAAGTTAGAGATGCTGGAAGAAAAGGAAACATATTCTCTACATAACATGGCCTGAATGTTCTCTAAAAATGAAATGATGCAACCTGGTTTGCAAGCACAGCATGTGAAACATCCTCACCAGTTCAGATTCGTGTTTTTCAAAAACAGCTTCATTCCAGTGTAACTCTGTTTTTTCCTGAAATTTGGTCATTTAAATTACATAATCCAGTATTTGATTCTATTCATAGACATGTGTACACTTCATATTTTAGAACATTTTTATTACTTCAAAAAGAAGTGTGGAGTTTTAGGTATCATAATGCCATATGCCCTCTTAAGTCCCAAGAAACTGCAAGGGTATTTTCTGTTCCCATGTATTTGCTCATTCTGGACATTTTATGCCACTAAATCATGTGATGACTATGGATGCTGTCATTTATTTATTTGGGTACTGGGGATTGAACTCATGACCTTGCTCTTGCCAGGCAGGTGCTTACACCGCTGAACTAACTCCCCAGCTGGATGTTTTATTTTAGTCAATGATTTGAAGCTTTATAGAAGGTGTAACACATATAAATACTTAATCTCTTTTTATAGGGGAAGAATATTTCGCTATATGTATATATTATGCTTCATTTTTTCTTTAGCGTTTAGAATGAAAACGTACCCCCAAAGTCTCATGTGTTCTGAGGTAGGGCTGTTGGAAGGTGTTTGGATCAGGCATTATGTTCATTAGTGCACTGATCCTTGGGTTCCCAACAAAATAAGCTGCTAGGTGGCACCAGGAGCTTGTCTTGGGAAGACATGTGTGTTGCTCTGGGCGTCTTGTTTGAGCCCTGTTTCTGGGTTGCCATGCTTTGTGGACCTTTCCTCTTCCAGGCCCTTTTTCCATGTCCTTTCTGTCTTAGAGCCTGTCCAACATGGACTGAACACCTTGAAACCCTGAGCCAAATAAATCTTTTCTCCTTGAAGTCCTGTGAGTCAGATACAATGTCCCAGAAACAAAACAGTGACCAATATAATCATATTCATTAATTGACTGGTATTTTAATTGTTTTCATCCTTTTCTATTATGAATAATGGTGTTAGGAACATTCATGTACAAGTTTTTTTGAGTGAGCATATGTTTTTATTTCTCTTTAATATAACGTTAGAAGTAGAAATGTTAGATCAAATCTTTATTGTTAAGTACTTTAAAGATTACTAGGATATTTACCAAAATGAATTCAATATTTTTCATTCCAAACAGGAGTGGATGACAGTTGTGATTTCTCAACCTCCTTTCTAACACTTGTTATTATATCTTGTTTTTATTTCATGCATCTTAGTGTTTGGGAAATGGTATCTTATAGTTTCAATTTTCATTTACCTGACAATTAAATGATGTCAAGCATTTTTATGTGCCATTTTTTTCTTACTTGGAGAATATATTATTTATAAGTTTTGTCTATTCCATAATTGCAATCTTTGCTATTATTAAGTGAAAAAATTTAGATAAAAACCCCTCTATCATATTTATGGCTATCTAATATTTTCTCTCAATCTTTGGACTATATTTTCCTTTTTCACAATGTCATTGGCAATAATTTTTTTAAATTCTAATAAGCTTCAATTTAATTATTTTGTCATTTTGTTCTTAATGTTATCTTCAAGAATGCATCAATAGATTTATTCTTATGCTCTCTTCTCAGAGACATGATTTTACTGTTAAATCTAAATATTTGACTCATATTTAGTTAATCTTTGTATATCATGTGCAGTAAGGGCTATGTTCCTTCTTTTACATATGGTTATCACATATCAAATTATATTTGTTGAAAAATACTATTTTTTTCCATTGAACAGACTTAATACCCTTGTCAGAAGTTAGCCATAGGCAGGGATGATGGAGTATGTCTACAGTCTGAACGTTTCTGAGGCTGAGGCAGGGGAATTGGTGCATGTTAGAGGTCAGCCTGGGTTAAATAGTGGATTCAAGATCAGCCTGAACTACATGGCACGACCTTGTATTATGTATACTGCTTGATATCAGGAACCTCAATTCCTGATATTTATTTCTGGTATTTATAACTTCAATTTCAATTATTTATGTCTATTCTTATGTCAGTGTCATAAAATTTGAATACTATAGCAAGCTTTGAAATCAGGAACTGTAAGTGCTCTAAGCTTATTTAATTTTGAAGATTGATATCTATTCGTGGTCACTTGGAATTTTAAATGCTTAATTTTTAGAATCAGCTTTTCCTTTTCTGAAAAAGTTGATCATGGATATTTTGATGAAAATTGCACTGCATGTATGGATTACTTGGACACTCAACACTATTAAGTCTCCTAGTGCAAGTATCCAGCATATTTTTCCATTCACTTAGTGAAATTAATTTTTCAGCAATATGTTGCATTTCTCTATTCATCTCTATGTATTTTAATCTTTTTTTACTTTTATGAATGGAATTATTCATTCAACTTTACTATATTTTTACTGCTTGCATATACAAACTCAGCTAATTTTTATGTATCGATTCTATATCTTCTAGCCCTGATGAATATATTTACTAAGTCTGGTAATTTTAGCATAACCTTTTAAAATTAATCTTTTAAAGACTGGATGGCATTTTGTTGCCACCTAATTACTCTGTTTAACAAGGACAATTAGTAAGATCTTGACTACAAATGGTAAAAATGGACATCTATTTTTTAACTTATATTAGGAAAAAGAATTTTCATTAACTATGTTAGCTTTTTAAAAATGAACTTAGGAAGTTTTCCTCGTCTTAATTTGTTAAATATTTTTATCACAAAAAGTGATAGGCTTTTATCACATAATTGTTCAATATATATTGCAAAGATCATAATGCTTTAGTTTTTATTGAACTGATATATCTCATTATAATAATTTATTTTTCAAATGCCAAAATCATCTTGAATTCCTGGGAGGAAATTCTGGTTAATTATTGTCTTTAATCCATTGTATGCATCTGTATTTCTTTTCTTTGCATTTTGTTAATAATTTTATGTCCATTTTAATTAGCAATGCTAAAATAGTTTTTGTGCTCCTCCTTTTCTAGTTTTGGAAACTAGTAAAAATTTTATGTACTAAAAGAGTTAAAAAGTGATATATCTTGCTCTATATAGTAAGAAAATTAGGTATTCTTTCTTTTGGAAATACAATATTTGGTATAATTCAACAGTAAAGACAAGACTTTTTTTAGTATTCTTTTCTTTGTTACAAATTCTTTTATTTTTTCTTCAAATGTGCACTAAGCTATTCAGATTGCCGAGTTCTAGCATTGTTTCTACTTTCTGAGAAAATCTTTTATTGATTTTTACTTTTGTTTTTCTTTCCTATCTCATTAGTCTCTGTTTAATTTTTTTATTATTTCACAACTTTTGCTTGCTTTTCAGTGCAGTTTTATTTCTAGGATCAGAAAGAGAAGATTAGGTTATTTATTTGAGATCTTCTTTATTAAACTCAGGTATTTCCAGCTAAAATTTCCCTCTAAGCCCTATATAAGCTGTAAAATTTGGTGTGTGGATAGTGCCTTCATTTTTGTTCATTTTTGAAACACCCTTTCATTTTCTTTGTGTAAGTGACCATTTAATAGATTAATGTTCACTTATTTTTTAAATTTCACAGTTTCATTCTCTTATTTCACTGTAGCCAGAAAACATGCTTTTTAATGCTTCACTCTTCTTGAATTTATTTTGAATAGTTTTGTTTTAAAAAAAAGAGAATAGTTTTGCTGGGTGGCATGTTGTTTATCCTTGATGGTATTAGAAGAACAAACAGTTCACTACTTTGAATTACAGAATCTTATAGATACCTGTTACCGGTAGTTGTTTTATTGTACTGTTCAAATGTTCTATTATTTCAATGATCTTTTTATCAATTATTTTGATTTCAGATATGGAAAATGGGTTATTGAAATGTACCAATATTTCTGTTGAATTGTTTTCTTTCATTTTTGCTTTGCTGGATTCACACTGTTTTTCAATGACTCTGTTAACACACACACCCCTAATAGAACTGTTGGTGTAACTGAGGTTACGTTTCCATTTGCTTTATATCCTCTGTGCATTTTGCACCTTGTTTTCTAGATCTTATTCTGAACTGTCAAAATTAATATAAAATTTAACTTAAAAATACGTTACTTTCTTCACAGATACTTTATAAATCACCACACATATCTTCATTTGTTAAAAGTAGGCCCGGATTTATAGTAACGTAATTGCCGTTAGATATTGACATGTCGTTCCTTTGTAGGCATGTATTGTTCATGTTGAAAATCTGTTGTTTAATGTCACCGCCTTCACTGATGATCTTGCTTCTTTCCTTAAGCTTCATGATGCACCCTTTTCTGTCTTCAGTCTTTTCATTGGTAGCTTTCTGACCTCTGTCAGCCTTCAGAGAATTGCAGAAATTTAGAAGCTTGTTGTGCTTTAGTCTTTGGTTTAAGAGAACATTGCGGCTTGGTTTTTGTACTCAGACCAGTATAATTTCTCCATACTACACTATTCTGTTTCCTTATCATTTGTGTGGTCTCTGAAGTAGCACTTTTTGTTTGCTTCAAGAACTTTCCTTTTCTGTCTTAAGTAGGAATGTTTGGCGAAAGAAGTCTAAATTTTAGCCCATCATGGCATTTGCTAAAATTTTCCACTAAGCCTAAATATTTCAAGCTTTAGATTCAAAGTAAGAGGCATGTGACTTGTCTTTTGCTTGCAAATGTACAGGCTGTTATAGGGTCAGTTACTTGGCTTGATTCCCATAGTTTTCTGTCTCAGGGATTCATAACACCCAAGAAGAAAGAGGGTTATAGAGGAACAGTAAAGCAATGGAACAAACAATGAACACAAAACATTTTTCACTTAAATTTTCTGTCTCATGTATACAAAGTTTGTGTTGTCTTGAAACACTGACAACAGTAACATCAGCGATTTCTGATCATATATCACCACAACCGGAAGTATCATAATGAAAATGTTTCAAAAGTTACCAAAAATGAGTCAGAGAAATGAATCAAGCACATATTTTTGGAAAATGGTGAAAGTTGTCTTGTTTGATACAAATTTGATGCATACTTTGATTTTGTAAAAGAAATTCATTACTTGCTAAGTATAATAAAGTGAAATGCAAAAAAATAAGGTATTGATATAATTATTAATTTCTGTGATCTTATGACTTAAAGAATCATTTGTCATTATTTGTTCTCGTGAATTAGATTTTCCATCAATTGTCATTTTCTTACTTGAAAAGTGCTTCTCTCTACCAACATTATGTATCTTCTTAATGTTAAATATATTATATTTCTATGTGGTATAGATCCCAAAATACATTTTATATATAGTGTTTATTATAGTTACTTTTTAAGTTTTTTTTCCCTTTGTGGTTCTGGGGACTTAACCCATGGTCTTCCACATGCTATACAAGAACTCTACTACTAAGATATATCCCCAACACTTAAAATTTCTTTTGTAATCAATGAGGAGGGGAAGGTTGTGTCAGTTAGTGTTATTCTGAGAGAGAAACAACTAATAAGAGAAATAAGTAGTCATGGATTTACATAATGTGGTATTTATTAGCAGAATTATGTTGTTCAATTGTGAAAGATGAGAAATCCTACAATTTACCCTCTGGAAGCCTGGGATGTTGTTAGCAGAGCTGAGCCCAACTCAGACAGCCTCAAATCAGAGGAGCAAATGGTATAAATAACCATCTGAGGATGACACCCTGGCATCCCTAGGAGTACTGGTATAAATGTCAGAGCGCAAAGACTAAAAATCCCCAAGTTCTGCTGTCAAAGGTGAGGAGAGAACTGTGGTGGATTAACCGATGGTCAGCTTCAATGGAAACGCCCAGCTGAGTCAGGATGGTTCTGGGTGTGGAAGACCCACCTGAAGATGGTTACCAGAATAGCATAAAGGGAGAATGAGAAGAGAAGACTGCGTTGTGTTGCTATCCCAGGAGAAACTTGCTGGGGCTGCTTTTCTGATAGATACAGGGCTGCTCTCATCAGAGGAAGAGCTCCAGTTCTGCTGCTGTTCTGGTCTAGGTAACTTTTAACTCCAAAATTCTTTGATTTTTAATGCTTACATTCCTCATGGGGATTTGGTATGTGTCTGTAAGGATTCTTAATTCTTCATCCACTGTCTTCCCCTCTCTTTCCTCCCCCTCCCTTCATCTCTTGGTGCCTTTCCCTTTTGCAAAAGATCTGTCTCCCTTTTTCCAATTATCTATCTTTTTTTCATGTGTTTATTGGATGTTTGTGTTTATTCATCTGAGGAGT
>PVJX010001664.1:0-57549 GCA_004027295.1 Dolichotis patagonum
CATGGGAATCCAGGGTCTAGGTGACACAAATCAGCCTATAACAGGATTTTTCTCAAGGTCAAAGGAAGGCATGAGGTCAGAAGCTAAGATTCTCAAGGTTATCGTGTGTGTGTGTTTGTGTCTGTGTGTGTGTGTATGTGTGTTCTGTGGTACTGGGAACTGAAACCATGCTGAGCTACAAGCCAAATCTTTTTTTTTTTTTTTTTGAGAAAGTCTCTTGCTAATTGATTAAGTTTAAGTTGGCCAGGCTGGCTTCCTGCCTCAGCCTCCGAGAATACTGGAATTACAGACATGAGTCAATATAACCAGCTTCAATGCCATCCTTGGGTCTCCTCGCAAGGAAGAGTAATACCTGGTTTCTCCTTTGCTATTCTGAGCACAGTGAGAATCTTCTGGGACAGCTAGGAGGTCTTAGAACAGAGAGAAGTTTGTGGACGGCTCCAGGCAACCAGCCCTGAGAGCTGCAGGGAAGCCCCTCTCCCTTTTCATTACACCGTGGAAAACAGAAAACTCAATTTATTTAAGAACAAACAGGCTTCAACCCGAAGTTCATTCTCCCTCTCAACGATTTCTCGGCATCTACATGCAAGATCAGCAGCCAGCACTGAGTCCCAGCCACACACTCCCTGGGACCTATATTGGGAAAATAATGGCATTTTCTCAACAAATTATCTCACAGCTGAAGTAATAACTTGTTTATAGATATGCCAATTCAGAGTTTCATCCCCTTAACCTGCTTTTAAATGAAAAGCTGTGCTATCCTCACAGCCAAATGGCAGTGGTTCCATCACCACCACCTCCTTGTCGCCCCCCCGCCAGCTGCACCTTTATTAATCTTAAACCATTGACAGTCTCTTTGGAAACTTCGCTTTTTCACATCTCAGGTCAACATCCTCCTGCTCTGATACAATAAAACTCACATTGCTGGAGATAAAAGCAAATATTCCTGTGCAGAGAGGAGGAGAAACAACAGCCACTGCAGTTTAAACACAGCAGTAAGGGTTCAGTCAACAAACTTACAACAGCTGCCATGGGGTTAACTGGTACTTGCTGGGGCTCTATTATGCAACAAGGCGGTCACAGCCTCAAACTCTCTCCTGGCACTCAGTCTTCCCTGCCTGAGGCCATGAGGGCAGGAAGAGCAGGGGCTTGCAGTAAAAGGAACGCTTGGAGCCACATTAAGCATTCCATAAACAAACACTGAGCTCAGCTGTAGGAGACCCACGTCCCGGCAGTGAGCTGGGTGGTGCGTAACTTGGTGGAAAGTGTAGATTTGGTACCTGTGGCTTTCACAGAACTTACAGCCTAGGAGGGGGAAGACAGCCAATCAACCTATCTGCTAAGTCAGCGTATAATAAAAGTGACCAGGGAAAGAAATACGATGTGGACTTAGGGAGAGTAAGGGGCACAGGAGAAGGGAGACCTGATCTGAAATCTGAAGGATGAGAACCAACCAACCCTGGAAGAGGAAGGCAGGGAGGTTATGAATGGAGGTGACAGCCCAGCCAAGGATGACTCTCTCTCAATCCAGTCTTCTTTCTGTCCTCCCTCTGGGTCTCTAAGTTCCTATCTCTTACACACAAAAACATATACCTTTCCCTTCTACAACCAGTTCTGCAGAATTGATCTGCAGTGTAAGTCCCTAACTAAACTCAGTCCTCCCTTGAACAGATTCCATATTCAGCTCAACCTTGGTACCCACAAGTTCTTCCAGAAAGTGAGGCTAGTGAAGTTGCCAGGGAAAGGGTCTATTATAACACAAGGTCCTTGTGGGTAGAGGACACTGCAAGGAGAGGAGCACAAAGAATCAGGAGCACCGAACCTGGGCTCAACTGCCTGAAGTTTGCAGTGCATCCGGGTGAAGTCAGAAGGGACAAGATCGGTCACTCCTGAATCCACATGGGAAGACGGACTCACCAGTACCCAATTACAGTTTCAAGCCTGGGTGTGGAGAATGGTGATAGCTTTCTCCAAGAACTAGCCAGGATAGCCTGGAGCTCGCTGATGTAAGCGCTAACACTGCACTGCTGAGTCCTTAAGCTGCCTTCTCCATATTCCAAGGCAGGTAATGTAGCCACTCTTTGCCTCAGTTTCAGCACCTACAAAACAGAAATAACATCCCACCAGAGGGAACAGGGAGGAGGAGATGTAAAAAGCTGTGCCAAGCACCTAGATAGTACAAGGCCTAAGCATCCAGGGACCGGTTTGGACTCCAGAGTTGTTACTACCGTGAGATGCAGGAGCACTGGGGCACTTAGGGAACTGGCCCACTATTGAATGCTTGAAAATTTACAAGGGAAATGATTGAAAAACATAAAATAAAGGCCCTAGGTTCACAAACATTGACAACATATTTAGAATACCAACAAAAATCTACCTTTACAAATGGGAATGATGATGTTAGCTGAAATACAGGAATTGGAATGATTCATATGGAGGCTGCAGATAGCCTTTTCAAAGTGTTTGCGAAGAGCTATGAAGGGAACAGGAGCGGAAGAAGGTGTTTTGAAACAACGGGTGTAGCTAAACACGAAGGAGACTGTGAAGACCAGGGAAATGCGCTGGGTTGGAATGAAGGGCCATGAACAGTGTTTTTAAAAACCACCTTAACATGGAAATACAAAATAAATGAGGAAGAAGTGAGCTTCAAACTTGTAAGGCCTTTCATTGGGGCTTCTGGAATATGCAAGGTCTTTGTAAAACAGCAAACAAAGAGAAGCCCTCAAGTCCATGGGTCAGCCAGCACCCCATAAGGGGGGCGGGGGTAAGAAGTCCGCCTAGCTCTCCTGATACTGAGTAGTCTTATGCTACAGACTCAGGTGGCCTTGTTCCCGCATCTGTTATTTTCTTTCCTCATCCTTTCTTCATCTTTTTTCTTCTTCCTTTTCTCCCTCCTACCTCCCCTTTCTCTTTCTTTTCCATCACTGGGGATTGAATCTAGAAGTACTTTACCACTGAGCTACATCCCCAGTCTCTTTTAAATTTAAATTTTTATTTTTTATTCTGGAACAAGCTCTCACTAAGTTGCCTAGTCTGGACTTGAACTTGTAATTCTCCTGCCTCAGCCTCCCAAGTACCTAGAATCACAACCTATTTTCTAATGAATAGAAACTTGAGTAAGTCCACAAATATAAATTGAGTGCCTATTATGTGAAAGGCAGTATAGTCACTGCCACAACTCCAAGACGCAGGACCCGCCTGGGAAGAAGACAAGAAGCCAAGAGCTGAGGACAAGCCAGCATCAATGGTCCCTGTGTGCCATGGATCACTGTAGGGCAGTTGTGGCAAACCTATGGCATGCAAGCCTCAGCAGGCTCTGTCACTGAAAGCTCTATTATTGTGTTTTCTTTTAATGTATGAGGTTTTTTTCCCCCCTAAACTAAGACTTCAGTATTCAGGTTTAATTCCAGTGTTGGTACTGTGCTATAAATAAGTGGGTTTTAGGTGGCATTTTGGGCACTCAGCCTCTAAAAGGTTTGTCATCGCTGCTCTAGGGATTTTACCTCGATAACACCCTTCATCCACATATCCAACTTGGGAGGCTGCTGCAGTCATTTGACCGGCGAAGAAAATGAGGCTTAGAGACCACATATGTCTTGTCCAAGTTCACACAACCAGTAGGAGCCAAGATTTGAGCCTTCAGATCCTCCTCCAAGATCCATTCTCCACTTCCCAGTTCTGATGACAGCAGCAAAGCAGCTCACTGAAGCAGGAAGCAGGAGGAGAGCTCCTTCCCAGACATACCCAGGTAGAGCAGCCCATGCTGGCATTCAGACAGTCTCCAGCAAGGACCCAACCCATGCCTTAAGCCTCAAGACTTTGGGAGCCAAAGGCAGGGCCATGTAAAGAGCTATCACCAGCTGGGTTAGGGATAATGAGCTTGTCTGTGGAGTTAAGACCACAGTCACAGGGAATTATTTAAGGCCATCGTGAGAAACTTCAGTGAAGTCAGAAAGACCTAGACATGTGTGTCTGTGTGTCTGTGGGTGTACATCTGTGTATGTGTGTCTCTGTATATACATGGGTAGCGTAGGTACATGTGTATTTATGCATGTGGGTATACATGTGTGTTCATACACACAGAAATGTGTATATGCAGGGATCAGGGATAGACTGACAAGCATAAGAGAACTGAGTACGACCAGAGCTTAGGAAGGGACAGACACTGGTCCCCTACTAGTGTAGGCTGCACCTGGTGAGATCAAAACAGTCTCAGAGTTCACAATGTTTGATCTCTTATCCAGAAAGCAAGAGAATGAGCCACACAGTATGTCAAAGCTGATGTGGCCCACAGCAGCTCATCTCAGACAAAGCAGCCACCAGCCCTGCATCGTCAAAACAAGAACCACAGGATCCAACATCCCATCAGGCCCTTACCCAGCACCACTTCATTAACCTTCAGGACCAGCTGTAGGTGGGACCATGACAAGCCCCGTTACACAGGTGAGAAAGTGCAGGAGCCTTCCCTAAAACCTTAAACTGCAGAGCAGCCACAAGCTGCTCTATCACAGGGACCACAGGGACCAAAGTCATGGCTGGAATCCAGGCAGCCTGCCTGTCTCAGGAAAACAAATAATATTCAGAGTAGAGTCCATTCACAAAAGACATATGCAAGCACAGACATGCAAACAGCAGAGAGCAACATGGGGAGAGATCAAAATATACAGTATTTAAATTTTTAAAAAATTTCATATTGCCATTAATCGCTCTAAAAGAAAAAATAACCTTCACTTCAAATACACTTATCCCACTGTTCTTGTGACTTTCTGAAGCAGTTCTGGAAGTTCCCTTTCATGTGAATCAAAGTGCAATCAAAAATATGGTGAATTCTGCCAAGTGCCATCCCACAGAAAGTCAGGCTTGTCTAAACACTACGGTGGGATCTTCTTCCTCCTCTTTATCCACCAAAACTGATGACATTGTGTGATTTCTGGCTCTTCTCAAAGTCAAAATGACTGGGAAAGGTAAACATTTTGAATCATTTAAGGACATCAAGGCAGCTGTGACAGTGCAACTAAAGACACTCACAAAAGAGGATTTATAAAACAGCCTCAGAAAGAGGCAAGAACAATGAAATAAATGTGTTCAAAGTGAAGGGGAATATTTTGAGGGAGATTCATGGCAAATGTGTCTTTTAATATAAATTTAAAAAAATTTAAACAACTATCACAGTTTTCCACTACATCTCATAGAGAGGCACAAACATGTTGGGGTGTTGACTGTGTATCTGTATGCGTCTCCATCCAAGGGCTGCCCCTGTGCACACCTCTAGGGGCGCCACCCATAAAGAGTACAAAAAGCACTTGTGATGCCACTCTGCACAGGACATGGTTTTCTGGAGGGAAAATTCAACCCAAAACAGTCTCATTCAGAGCTTCCCTGGCTATGCAGCCATCCTCCTCACCCCGGGCCACCTCCACACAGCTGAAAGCACTGATCAATGTCTCCGCTGTACAGAGCTGGGGGCTGATACCTCAGAGCCGACGCCTGCTGCCCAGTGAATGTGGCGCTTGTCAACCGGCCCAGACAGGCGCACAACACGAAACCCTGTTTCTCCTGGAACCGGAGCCCCGTGTCCACTCCAACCCTCATTCGCACGTCTCTCTTCCCAGCAGACACAGGCCCGCTCAGTTTTGCAGAACTGGCCTGACTGCCAAGGCCCGGTGGAGGGACAAGGCTTTGAAAAGTCACTTTATAAAACATCCCTGCCGGCAGAGGCCAAGCCACGAGGCCCAGGCGGCTGACTTTCCATTCACCACACACCCTACCCAAGAATGAGGGGCTGTGTCACAGGGAGCCTTGTTTTCACCCGCTGGGAGTCCTGAGGAGTCAGAATTCACGGGGACAGCACTGGCAGCAAACCCAGCATCTGGCAGCGTCTTTGAGGGCTGGAGTCTGTGGTTAGCCAAGCTAGCCTGATGCAGGAACTGAAAGGCGCCCATTCACTGTGGGGCCGTGTGAGCGGGAGCTGCCCAGGGGGAGACAAGGGCAGGCTGGCTCCTTGTCACCTGCAGTGCTGAGACAGACTTGAGGCAGGGAGAACTGAAGGCCTGACGCTGCCAGAAACCAGACAGAGGTCCCAGGTATGTGACAGAGTGACAGGAGGGTGGAGGGGTGGTAATTGGTCCTCCATTTCTCCTCCTTTCTCTGCTACCACCCAACTCTGGACAGAGCATATAGAGACTTTAAAACTTCCCTCATTCATGCATTCATCTATGCAGTCACCAAATATTAATGGAGCACCTACTATGTGCCGGTGTTATTGCTTTAGCTGCTAGGATACTATAAAGAATGAACCATCTCTACCCTCATGCAGCTTATTGCAGAATTCTCAGGCTCTCCCCGTAGTCAAGAGCTGTGTGGCCCAGCGCACATTACTTCCTGCTCTGTGTTTTAAAGAGGGTCTTTGCAGGGTTCCTATGAATTACGATCTGGGAGCAACCAAATTTCCACAAGGCTCAAAGAAGGAGTCCATTTCCATCACCTGCAGCCCAAAGAGCAAAGGCAAAAATCAGGGTTGAGAAACTGCAGGAAGCTGATGAGTCACAGACGTATCTGGAAAGCAGATGGGAGACATGTGGGGTCGAGGAGGCCTTGAGCTAGACAAGCTGTGCTCACCACATCTTCCCAACCGTCTCAGGAGCTGGGGGTCAAAGGGGGAGCCTGGGTCCCTCAGGACGAGGAAGAAGACACTAAACAGCCAAATAGTGCATTCAAGAGTAAACTAGAAGTGACTTTCTTCTCCTTCTCTGTTCAATACATTCTCTATGCTGAGAAGACGCCAGCCACTAGGTTGAGTGTGGAGATGGAAAAGAGATAAAAGATCAGGAAGTATCTTTTCCCTCCATCTCCCCACAAACAGTTGTACAGGCTTTACACATCATCGTTTCATTTTTAACCCTCTTTTTTCTTTCTTTCATCCTTTCTCAATTTTTTCTTAATGTCTTCCTTTTATAATTTCTTTGTTCCTAATTATTTTGCCTATTCACTGGCTGGCTGCTGGACTCCTCTGAACTACGCCCAGCATGGAGTTCTATGAGGATGTGGCCTTGGGTATCGAATCCAGACTCTGCTGCTTCCTGGCTGTGTTCCCCTCAGCACATGACTTGGCCTCTCCGATACTCAGTCATCTTCCCAGTAGAATATGGACAACATAGATGTCTTTTTAAGGAAGCAGGGGGACCCCCCTTTTCTTTAATGTGCCTCCTAAATTGGGCATAATGATACAGCCTTAGTAACCCCAGCACTATTGGAGGCTGAGGCAAGGGGATTAAAAATTCCAGTCCAGCCTGAGCTAGTCAGTGGCTTAGATCCTGTTTTAAAATTAAAAAAAAAAAAAAAAATTTAAAGGGGCTAGAGATGTAGCTCAGTGTGAAAGCCCTGGGTTCAATCCCAAATACAAAAAAAAAAGTGCCTCCCGAGCCCAGGGACATGTGCTTAGTAAGCACACACTAAATGATATATATGAACATGATGAACGTGTTATAAATTGTTGTGAAATCTGCCAAGCCAGAGTCTTGGGAACTTCACAGGATTGATCTGCGAGGTTTTAAGGCCAATATCTGCTTCCTCATCCAAATACCCTTCAGAGTTTTGTGTCTAGACACTCACAATAGCGCACATGAATCTCCTAAACAGTTATCCAATTTCCAACCCTCACCTGGAAACATTTTTCCAATGTATTCGAAACTCATTGGACGGGACAGTTTCCTTGCTTGACAATATTTTAGCTGCCAGGAGAATAAGAAGTGTTAGATATGGGGGGAGGAGGTCATAAGCTTCATGTGACATTCTCTGGCCTATTCTGAGTCCAGATGCCAGATTTAGACAGCACTGAGAACCCAAATTGGGCTCTAGAAACTGGGCCAAAGAATTTGCCCATAATAACACATATCAAAACTGGAGAAAGCCTTAGTCAAGTGAAAAAGATGCAAATTACAAAGATCTTCAGAGCCCCCTTCTAAAAGCGAACAGAAAGAACAGGAAGCCAGAGGGTGCCAAATCCTCCTCCTTCAGAGCTAGAAAGAGTAACAGGTTAACTTCCAACTTGCAATTTAATTCTATTTTGAAGTTTACTGGAAAGCAGAAAATAAGAAGGGGTTTGAGAAAGGCCAGCAGCTGGAACACAGGAGGAAATCAAAAGCCACATGTTCAGCCCAAGAATTCACAAGTTCTAGTAGCTTGGGTCTGATGCATCTCGACAGTCCCTAGGGTCCCCTTCTGCAAATTAGCAACAATGTGGGTAACATTGACCATGAACCACAGCTATCTCTCAGCTCTTTCTGTTAGGCAGCAAGATAGGGCAGTACAGATTTCAGAAAGAATGTCCAATACAATTACACAGTTGGTCTTGAAATATTGATACGTAAAGTGTGTGTGTGAGACAGGGTGTTAGTTGTAAACAACAGACTCCATGCTACCCAGTTCAAAGAAGGCTCAAAGGAATGTCCTCAACAATGTCTGATGACCTAGACGATCTTTGGGACCACCAGAACCAAGCTTGAGGGATCTATTATAAGGGATAATCACCAACCAAACCGGCAACTGTCCCCAGCATCACTGCTCCACAGTTCACACTGCCAGTACCAAGCAGAGGACCAAAATCTTGACCATCCTTGGCTGCCCTAAAGCCAGCACCCCTCCAGCTTCCCTTCTCAATGGAATGGATTCTGGCAACCTACTCACATCACCTGCCTCCTCATACAATCCAGAAATGCTAAAACAAATGGTAAGTTAGGGCCAGAAGTTCACAGGAAAAATTCCAGGTGAAATAAGGTTTGGATTTCCACGGCTGATTATCACTATCATTGGCAGGTGACTTGGTGCATGCTCTGTAGTTTGCTGCCAGTGTTCTACTACAGGCCATATCACATGCTCAGCAGCAAAGAACCAGGGCCCTGTGACCTACCTGCCCAGGCTCAATTCCTGTGGTGGAGCCCTTAGCAGCAGGAAGCCCAAGGGCTACCTCCCTCCTACCAGCTACAGAATGTGAATCCTAACAGCCCTATGTCAAGGGCAAAATGTGAGACTTACACACTCACTCAAGACAAGCACTGAACACAGTACCTGCAGCACAAATTTGCACAAAAATGCCAATTGCTATTATTGATGCTAATAATAAAAATTTAAATAGTAGCATTCTAATCCTTCTGCAGTGCTAGTTTCTTGATAGAGTGCCATTAAAGCAAAGCACTACCTGTTTAATGCAATTTGCTCCCTGGTTAATTAATAAAATTACATCCAAATTGAATCTATTGTCTCATTTGCTGAGAAATGCTGGCATGATCACCTTGGACTGCTAAAAACACCCAGTCACCAAAAACCACTCAGAAGATATTCCTGTCATTTTACCCAGTATGCATGAAGTTGAGAATTTTTTAAAAGATGACTTTGGCTGTGACAATGAGGCTTCAGGACACTGAATGGGGAAAAAAATAGCTTCAGAACAGCAGATAGAAACACACCCTGGGTTGTCTCTGGATTTGGAGGCTGCTGCTCAAATGGTGACTTTTCTGGGATGTCTCACCCCTCTAATTGGGGGACAGAGAGTGCAACTGTTATAACAGAACCCTGCTTCTGCTTCATCCCGTGACAATGGTCAGATGCTTACATGGATTTATAACATAGCCAGGGGCTCTGGGAATCATCCAAGAAGAAGAAGCCACAGTGCCTTGAAGGTCTCTAATGAGCAAGAGGCTCATTTTACTGACTTGGTGGACAGAGTTAACCCAGCTACTGACTCACAAAACCCATGATCAACACAACCTAGCCCTCTGTTGGCAAGGGGAGGGAGGCATAGGTGAGAGGGATGTTTTCCTTCTGAAGGCACATTATTTTTTAAAAACTCATTTACACTTCAAGTGTTAGGGGCAAGAAAGGGAGAATAAGATCTCTCATCACAACATGTTCTATTTTTAACACATTACCCCCCAGTTTAAACCACCAGGGGTATAGCACTAGTGGCACAAACACATTAATCACTGTTATCCATCTTTTTAATGATTAAAAAAACCACCTGATAGGACAGTTATGCATATACCAATGGCAGTTCAAGCTAACGTCAACAAGCAATACGAATTATAAACATACAATGGTCTGGCATTTAAAACCTCTTATACCATCTTGGCTTGAAGGGCACGTATGAGAAGTGCACCCCAAATTTCTTCTCTTAGCCCCAAATTCTGCCACAAATGCCCTGCACAGCTCCTGGAGTTGAGGTTCCATATTCTTACAAGGTGGAGTTCAGCTTCATGGCCTCCATGCAGCCAAGTCCAAGGTCATCAAACAGCACCCCAGAGGGTATAAAGTGTGAAGAATATAACTTTAGGCCCATGTGGGATAGGCCTGGTGCACATACACACTCTGCCTGCATACCGAGGATTGCAGAACCCCTGCCTTAACCCTGCCTGGATTCTACACCATTCTCCATTCTAGTTAAGAGTCTCAAAAAATCCATGTAAACAGATTAAACACCATGGCAACCAAATTCCAAACCAACACCAACTATTGGAGGGGCAAAGTCTCACTTTGAGATTAGTATTAAGGCTGGGGGAGAATGGGGAAGAGAGAAGGCAAACAGTTTCTTAAGAATTTAAGACATCAAAGCTCTCTTCTGGCTAGACTAGGAAAGGGAAAGTCTCACACTTCGGTTCTCTCCATCAATCACCCTCTGCCATGATGGAAAGTGGGTGTAAACGGGGACCTAAGGAGACTTAATGGAGCTTTGCTTTCACAGACAAGGCATACAAGGATGTAGCTACAGTGACAATGTTTAATCACATTTGAGGTATTTCCCCTTGCTCTTATTTCCTGCCTCTACTACAGAACCTGGGGATTCCCCCTGAGGTCTGCATGGGTTGTTTGCCTCATATCCAGGGAAACTCAGAGTAACATTAAACTTTTCGTTCAGTGTTTTGGCTTCTCAGTGCTTTGTTACTCAAAGCAGGAATGTGGCTGAGGGGTACAGCACTTGTCTGGCATACAGAAGGCCCTGGGTTCTATCCTAGCATCTCAAAACAAAACATGGTAAAAACCACCTGTATAAATTAAGGTACAGGCAGGACAAGGGCAGACCCAAGGTAGCGGTCTTTATAAGTTCCCTGCCCTTCCTCCCTCTGTTTCACAGTTCATTAGGCACCCATAGAGAACCCTGACATATAATAAGAGAAAGAGCATTTCTGCAAAGACATATGAGAAACAAATCTCAGACAGCCTGGTGTCCTTGCTATGACCTTGGAGCCAGAGGACCTATATTTGTTTGAAGGCCACTTCTGCAACCACCACGTCCCCTGCTAACTATTCAACACCCAGCACTGTCATGTGACATTAACTGAGACATTAAGACTGTGTGAGGACTCAAGCATATGAATCTGTGAACCAATGAAGGCTTCCTTACCCACCTTCCCCATTACAGATCAGACCACCAAGGCAGGAACTCTACTGTGATGATTAGAGCCTTCATTGGACCCACTGACTGAATGTCCAATTACACAGCGCCTGGTATCAACATGGAACCCACTTTCATCTGGGGCTGCAATGATCCTCATCCCCACTGTACCGCCAAGAACTCGGGCTCACAGAGTTTGAGTACGTATTCCTCAAACTGCAAAGGGAGGAATTGGAGGTGCGTGCAACCAGGATTTCTGATTCCAAAACTCCCTCCTCCCCCTCTTTCAATGCCATTTCTTGCCCCTTTACTTCAATAACATACATGGAGTGCCCACCACATGCCAGGCCCTGGCTTAGGGATTGAGAAAATAATTGTGAGCGACATAGCTGCAGGTGAGTCCTTGTGTGCCTTACAAGTCAGTAAAGGGTGGGTAACTAGGGGCAAAGGCGATTTGCCAACTGGGAGAAGAAGGATGGAGGAAAAGTAGAGGTTTCCATGTGTGGGGGGAGGGTGCAGATGTTAAATGAATTCTGAGGACCAAGAATCAAAGAAGGAATCACAGACGTGAGGCCCTAGATCAGGACAGGGCATGGCATGATAGAAGAGCTACCAGGGAGCAGGAGTAACATGTTGTAAAGTGGTGACAAGAGGAAAGTGACAAGTGACAACATGGCAGGTTTGCTGAGCTGGACATTGACATTTTGGGCTATTCTTTGCAGTTTAGGGTCACCCTGTGTGCTGTCAGAGGTTTACTGGTGCTCCTGGCCTCTACCCACTAGATGCTTGTAACCCCAACTGCACCCCAAGTGTGACAACTACAAGTGTCCACAGGCATGCCCAAGCACCCACCCCCATCCCTTCTGGGGTACAGAGAATCTTCCCCATTATGTGATCTCAGGGCCATGTGGACACCTGTGCCATGATGAACAACCAGCCTTTTCAACACCTAGATGGTAGATAGGGTTGCCTCTGCTTGCTAGAATTACCTGGGGTCAGGGGGAATAACATGCTGAGTTGTCTAAATCCATCTGTGCTTTCCTGGAGCCTGAGGTGCAAAAAACCAGGAAGAACCTGAGGAAAGAGGGGAGATCATAGAGTCCAGCAGGCACATCCCTGTCCCCAGCAGCTCCTGTGGCTTTTGCAAGGCCTGGTACACAGGATCAGGTGCCAGCTTCGAGAAAGAAAGAAGGGGAGGCACTGAAGTGCCTGCTGGCCTGTCAACTGCCCCTGCCCCCCAGCTCCTGCATGCTGGAATTCCGGTTCCAAATTCTGCAGAAAACCACAGCAGACTCTCAGAGCTCTCAGCGGCTGTACCCACCAGAACTTCTTCCCCTCCCCCTGGCACACACCTGCACTGTAGTAAATAAAACACTGCTGAAAAAAGGAAGTGAGAACAGTCACGTGTGTTAAGAGCACAGGAAAGGTGAAAGAGGTAGAGCCCTTGCTAATCAACAAGCAAAGAAACTGACGCTTTACACAGTGTCCACCTCTGCTACAGAGGTAGTGGCTGATGTCACTTCAAAAAAGTAACCAGGCAAAGACTGAGTTTCATTTTTGACTTTCCACAAATCCCAGGACTGTACTCAACAGTTTAAGCAAGACTCCATGGGTAGCCTGCAACTTGGAAGCTGGTTCTCATCCCAGTGAAGGATATTGCCCTGTTTCATATGTCACAAACTTGAAGGTTGAAACTTAGGAAATGTGACCTTTTATCACCTAGCCAATAAAGGCCTTTCTCCTACCACACTCTTCTCACACTCTGGGCTTGAGTTACACAGCCCTTCTTGCATCCAACCCAGGACATTGACGCAGGTTGTTTCTTGTGCCTAGATTACTCTGTCCTTTATTACCTGGCTAACTCTATTCTGCCCTCACATTCCAGTCTATTCATCTGCCAGAAACCTCTGGGCTTTTTCTAGGTGAAATCACCGTTCAAAATTCTCTTAGCGCCAGGGATTCTTCTACATTAGGACTGGTTGAAGATGCAGTTGAACAAAGAAGCCACTGTGGACTAGCTCACCACTTAGGCATATGTGCCAGATATAAGGTGGCCTTGAATTCTTTTGCACTCACCATCCATGGATAGGTATGCTCTTATCCTCTCCTCTTGAAACCAGGCTTGACAACAGAATGTGGTGGAAATGATCTTGAAGTACTAGGCCTAGGTTATAAAAAATTCCTTTGCAGCTTCTACAGAACCCTTTAGAATATTCACTCTTGGAAGCCTTCTTTCAAAATCCAGATTCCATACTTCCAAAGCTCAGGTCATATGGGAGAGGCCACATGGGATTAAGCAATAGTTTCAACTGGGCTCCCAGCCCAGTCACAAGGCATAAAGATAACCCTAGCATTCACCCACTAGACCTTCCAATGACCAGACTAGCCATTATGTGACTGCCATGTGAGCAACAGCCCAAGGGAAATCCTTCCAGACAAGCCCAGGCAGCACATAAAACCGTCAACGGTAATAAACCATTAATGTTGGTGCTCTTTGTTACACAGCAGCAGACACGGCTCTCTAAAGGATCCAGTGTGCTGAGCAAGTGAGCAAGTGTTCAGCTTGGACACACACCTTTGGCAGCAGCTATGATGAGGTGCTTAATAAATGATTAGGTGTGATTACATGAAGAGTCTGATGTGTGAACTTCATAAAGGCAGAGGCTGGATTTGAACTAGATTATATATAGCTCCAAATTCCACTTGTTTTCCTTTAAACCACTAACTGAGTGCTTCCTTAGAAGTGAAAATATCACTCTGTTTCCAGGCTATCATATTTGCTAGGTTTGGAAGAAGTGGAATGCTCAAACTGAGCATCGTCCCAACAAAATGATGGCTGTTTAAGTTAAGGAAAGAACATTCAGCTTGTTCAAGCTTGTGAACTGGGTGAACTGGTGCATGCCTGTAAAACCAGCACTGTGGGAGCCTAAGGCAGAGGGATCACAAGTTTAGGCCCAGCCTGGGCCACTTAGCAACTTAGGAAGACCCTGTATCAAAATGAAAAACAAAAGGCGCTGAGAATGTAGCTCAAGAGCAGAGTCCTGGATATGATACCCAGTATTGAGGCAAAACAAAAAAATGAACAAAAAGACAATTTGCTCTTGTGTTGTTACATGCTCAGGAAACCGTTAATAAATAGTCCATTAGAATGAGGATACACTCATTTCTATGAACCCATTCATCAATAGGGTTCAATCTGTGGGTGACGTTTACTCAGAGCAGAAGCAAACTCTTTTGTCTTTGCAGGATCAAACCTTGTTTTAGAAAATGCTATGTAGGTTAGTCAAGACTGGTGAGATAACTGAAGTTATGTATATATAAGATACAAGTGCCCAAATTATGGCTTGTACCCAAACTCCAATTAATGCCAGAGTTATGTAGTTAATTTTTCTAACTTTGTGTTGTCAAATAATTACAGACTCTGTCCATTTAATTTTTAAATTAGCCAAGAAGGTATGGCTACTGTCAATTCTTTGGAAACAGAAATTTACTATGCTGTATTAGCAATAACAGCTGAATGTGTAAAGGACTTTTAAATTTGCAAAGCAATTAAAAAAACAAACAGCATTGCATTGGTTTAGTCTTAGAATAGTTCCAGAATTAGGTGAAATATATAGAACTATTTTCATGTTATAGCTGAAGGGAAAAGTGGCCAAGAGGAAGTGCAGTGAGCTGCCCATGTCACGGCAAAGCCAGACAGCAAACCAGGCAATCTTGCATCTGGAGCACTCCAAGAGCACTGGGTCACTCCTCCCTGTTATAATTAATATGCAACATCACTTTCTATTTTTCTTTGTGATATTTAGCACCATTTTTAAAAAATGCTTGGTAATTACTCTGATTTTTTTTTAGCTAACAGTGCACATTCAATGTATGTGCTTATTATTTGTTGCTCCATATTTTTAAAGAGAGCCTAGTGTCCAATAATAACTCAAGGGCTTGGCTCCAAAGCAAATGTCAACCAAAAACATCAATTGACTGTCTGGGTTTGCCTCCACTCAAACAACTGACTCTTTCTTCATGGACTCAATAGAACATATTTCAGATTTAAACACAAGGGTGGGAGGCAAGTTGGTCTTAGGCAGAGCCCTTGGTGTTTATAACCACACTAAATAGAAGATGGCTGCTTTTGTACCCTCTCTTCTTTTGTACACACACACACACACACACACACACACACACATCCTCCCTGCTCCTATAACTGGTGCTCTGACTGTAGGATTTCCATTTTGCAAGCTTATTACAGTAACGTTTCAGATCAAAATTAGGACTCCATGAGAAATTAAGAATTAGGCATATATTTTTATTTTAAGACAATGTATGTGTCTTATCACTCATAATTTTTTTATGAGAGTGTCTTGGTCCATTTTCTGTTATAAAAAAACACCTAAGACTAGGTTACTTTATGAAGAAAGAAGGTTTCACTCACAGTTCTAAAGGCTCATGTTCTCTACACCAGTCTTTTTTAATAACATACTTATGAGAGCTAATCAATTTTGGGTCCAAAAAACTACTCCTGACCAAGGAAATAAACCTCAGTGGCCACCACTACCAACTATGCTCCTCTTATTAAAGGTCTACCACCTCCTAATAGAATCACATTAAGGACTAGGTTCCTAACAATGAACCTGGGAGTCACATTTAAGCCATATATGGACCACAGCAGGGAGCTTGAAGTCCACAATAAAAATACTGTGAAGCTCCTGAAAACTTGCTGCCAATGAAAGGATGGCAGGCCAAGTGTTCCCAAGAAGACTGCAGCTGCATCTCCCGTCCCATATGCTCTTCTGCAAGATGACCTTGACACCTCCATTCCATTAAGAGATGTGACTGATTTTCCAGCCCCTAAATACTGAGCGGACCTTGGGATGGTCTTGAGCAAACATCACAGGAAGGAGATTGTGCTCAGTTTTCAGTGTGGACCATAAGTTTCCGAAAGTGCCTACATTACAGCCCGTTCATTGGAGGCCAGCTGTTGCAAAAGAAATGTCACTATTCTGAGTTCAACAAGCTGTGAAGAAATCAAGTAGGAGGAAGAGGTTCTGGAAGACATCGTACTCCATGGAGAGGGGTGGTGGCAAGCAAGGCACTGGACACATGGACGGAGAGGTCCCTTCAGGCTCTCCCAGCCACCTCCATCGCCACATAGGGCCGCAACAACCCCCTACTCCACACAAACAATACAAAATACAATGGGCATTCCTAATCGGAAATCTAAAATCCAAAACTTTTTGAATGTCTACATGACGCCATCCTGACCTCACAAATGTATTACAGTAAGAACAAAAGCACCCTAAAAATATACAGAATTACTTGCAGCTACAGATCAAAGGTACAGAGGACATATAAATGAATTTCCTGCATAGACTTACACTTCGGCCCCATATCTCATAAAGTGTAATATTCTAAAATTCTTTTGTAAACTCCAAATTCCAAATACTTCCCATCCCAAACACTGTAGATAAGTGATTCTCAGTTTGTAACACTTATAAACCACTAGGTTTTCAGATAGTTTATTATACAATAATAGAGAACTAGTGTGCATATGCAGTTTTCTCAATCACATTTTGGGGCCTGTTAGGATTAGGATCCAAAATATCTCCCTGAAAAGGCTCATTTTGTTGAAGGCTTGGTTACTGATGGGCTTTGGAGAAGTGGCTGGATCGTAAGGGTACTAACATCACCAGTAGGTTAGTCTACTGTTGAGTGCATAGTTAAATGAGCTCTGAAGAGTTGAGGCCCTGTTGAAGGGAGTAGATCATGGGTTCATGATCTTGGGGTCATCGTGGGGCCTCTATCTTGCCTCAGTCCCTTTCTCTCTCTTTCCCTCTTGCTTCCTGCTGATGTGAAGTGAGCAGCTTCCATCCACCATGTCCATCTGCCATTGACATTTCTCCCTTACCACATGCCTAAAGCATGTGGCTAACCATAGACTGATATCTCTGAAATTATGAACCAAAATAAATGTTTCCTCCTCTCAGTTGTGACCCTCAGGCATCTCATCATAGCAACAGAATGGTAACACTGGGCTGCCGTGAACAGCTGCACAGTCTGTGCAGTGCAGACTATGAACTCCAGCCTGCATTCTGCTCACCCAGCTGCACATCAGAAGGACCCCACTGGCTCAGCAGGGCACTCTAAGAGCAGGCTTTTGTTTCACTGTGCATAGGTCCCAGACAGACGAACAATGTCAAAGGTCCAGATCTGAGAGCTCCACTCCTGGTAACTTAAAGTTTGATGGAAAATGTGATTTCTCTCTGGTGACCTTGGTGGGCTTACCTGACCCTTTCTTCCCTTGTGTCCCGCTGCAACTTCCACACTGGGGCTGCTGCTCTTCCCACTCAGAGGTCTGCTTATCTCTGCAGGCCTTGCCAGGAGAGCCCAAGTCCTGCTTTGCACTGGGCCATCAGTGCTGCAAGCCCAAGGCAGCTGGATCTGCTCCCCGTCACCTTCCAAGGATGGCTGGCAGCTGTGCTCATTCAGAATGCATTATGATGGGTTTTTCTCCCAAGGTACTTCCATGAGAGCTGAATACTAATAAATCCCTAATGTAAAGGACAGACCCAGCTATCATCGGTCTGGACAGTGGCTCTGTGAGAATAGTCCTGTGCACTGTCCTCCTGGCATATTATTGATATTTTATGGGGTGACTAAAGATCCATCAGTCCATGTCAGAGCAAACCTCACAGTATACTGAAGTCCTTTAGCAAAATCCATAGAAACCTGGATAATACTGGCTGAAGTTGCTCCTGTTAGCCGTTACATCTGGGCCTGTCCTAAAGAGCGCTGAGTCTGTTCATCCAGCCTAAGGACTCCTGGATAACCTCTTCCTTGTCTTCCTCTGAAAAGCTGATACGTGCAGCTAGAGCTCTGGAGCCAGAAAAGTGCTCTGCTCAGATCCAAATGCTGCCACTTCCTAACTGTGTAACTTTGAGAAAACACATTATCTTCTCTGGGTCTCTGTTTCCTTACTAGCAAATGGAAGCAATAACATCTTTCTGCAAACCATGAAAGACTGAACAAGATAAAGTCAAAGAGGCTTTGGATAGCAGCACTTAAATTATTCTACTTGGCTTCTGAGAAAACCTTTGTTTATTAAAAATAGGCCAGGTTTAGTGGTGCACACTTATACTTCCAGCACTCTAGAAGGCTGAGGCAGGAACATCCAAAGTTCAAGCCCCACCTGGGCAATTTAGCAACTTACCAAGACTCTACCTCCAAATTTTAAAAATGGAAATGTAAGTTAGTTTTATTGTACCTCCATGTTGTTTCAAAAAAGAGGCCAAAAGTTATATATTTATGCTGAGATACAGTAGAAGAAAAAAGGCTTTCCTAATGCTATAGGTATCTTAGTTTAGGTTAAGGCTAAATAAAAATGAAGTGATTTGAATAAAAATATTAAGTAAGCATTGCTAGCAAATAGTTAAGCAGATGCTATAGAAACATGGTTCCACCCATAGCCCTGCATCCACATACAAAGTATGGGCACCTCTACTACCAAGCACATAGCAGGTGTTACATAGGGTTTCTTTCAGCCTCTACCCTTGAACTTGACCCAACCTCCCTAGGGTTTGGCCAAGGTCATGAATTTGTAGGCAATCTCTCTGCAGTCCCAAGGATTTTCCCTTGCCAGGGGAAGAGGAGAAACAGTCTGCAGTTTTGCAGGTCATGATTTCCCTTTAAGCACCTCATAAACAGCAGGGCTGGTCTTCCTCAGTAAAATTTTATTCAGGGCTTGTAATTCCCAAACCTTCTCCAGCCAGATGCTGCCCCATCTCTATGTGTTTAGCTTCCCACAGACACCGGATGAGATGCAGATACATAGCAGGGGGGAAGCCAAAGAGGGATACTCATTAGTGTTATCTATGTATATGTTAAGAGTCAAGACACCACTTTTCCAGGACTCACCGATTACGAAGGACACCAGGTAGCTCCCTCCACATGCTGCCAACTCCAGGCAGCGGAAGCTGCATCAGTGGAGCTGGAGTACACACCTCAGGCCTCTGGTCAAAAAAGTCTCGGTCATCTTCGAAGTAGCAACATTCTTAACAGTTTTGTTCCCAGGACACCAAGTTCACATTTCAAGGAGGGGCCCCAGCCTGTTTCAGACAGGCCCCTTATTATTGTTTACAGGAAACTCATCCAACAGTGTCCCCAGCCTTATTCAGAAACCCTTCCAGTCAACCTGCTGAGTTCATCACTCTCTCTGCTCTGAGCACCTCTTCTTCCCGCAGCTCACAGTCAGGGTGGTTGCTGCTTCCATGTCTTCACCACAGTGATCCACAATGCCCTTCCTGCCCCTTCTTTACCCACAGGACCTAAACTCTCCCTTCACACTCAGCTCAGATGCCACTCCCTCCAAGAAGCCTCTGCTACGCTGGGCTACTTCCTGTCTCATTTGGCTTATCCTGTTGTCCCCTGACCTGCTTCCATATCTCTGTGTGCACTTGGCTGTGTGCTCCGTTCCCGATGTTCCACGTGAGGCAAGGCCCAGTGAATGTAAGAGCCGCGTGAGTGCCGGCACCCCTCATTACTCAGAGTTCATGGAGGGCATCCCACTGCCATGCACAGGGGAGGCCTCACTAAGCAAAATGGAAAGACCAATCCCTGCGCTTGTGGCGTTTCTGTTCTAGACTGTAGTGTGATTAGAAAACGTGGCAAATGTTCATGTTTTTCAAAAATTTTTATAGTAAAAGATATTGCCATTCCTCCCCTCAGAATTCTTCCCCAGTTTTGAACATATTTCTTCCAGAACTGCTTCAAAAGATGGCGAAAACAACAGGTTAAGTGTGTTTGCGGTGAAGGGAGTGTTTTGAGAAGGGTTAACGGTAATGTGCCTTTTACAGCAGTAATTTTTAAAAATATAGAACTCAACATATATTTTGATCACATCTCACAGAAGGAGACAAAGTTTATGCACAAACTATCGTTGTAGGTGGTCACAAATGTTATGACAACAATAAAACAAGACAATAGCATAGTGCAAGGACTGGCAAACAATAGTCAAGGGGCCAAAAATCCAGCCTGCCACCTGCTTTTTTGTAAATAGAGTTTTTATAGAAAGCAGCCACACACACTTATTCCCATATTGTTTTTGGCTACTTTTGAGCAAGAATGACAGAGTTGAACAGCTGCAACGAAGACCATGCAGCCTGCATGCCTACGCTAAATACTCCCTGACCCATCACAGAAAATATCTGCAGGCCCGGCCTCTGTCACAGACAGTGGGAGGACCTTAGGGTGGACATGGAAAGCCACTCTCGGAAAGTGATACTTAACTGAGGACCAGAATGTTAAGAAGGTGTCAGCCAAGCAGACAGATATTTGCGGGAAAGAGTTCCAGACAAAAGAACTCAAGTGCAAAAGTCCTGAGGCAGGATTAGCCTTAGAGTGTTTTAAAGCCAAACAGAAGGCCAGTATGGTTTGGGCATAATTTGGTGGCAAGAGGTATGAAACAAGGTACCACAGCAGGCAGGACACACATGACGGAGCCTCATAGGCCAGGGGCTTTTTGCTGAAACTGGTGAGTAACTGTGAAAGTCAGTGAAGTGTCTGGTTTTGGTAACAAGTGGTGACATCATGTCCACATAAGGAGAGAGGTGACAGACATGCCCAGAACAACGTCTCTCTGCTTGCCATCACACCCAGCTTACCTTTGCACACGCACAACCCCAAACTCAGCACTGGATCTGAGCTTGTCTTCATTACTCTGGTGAGTGCTTCTGGAACTACCGAGCCAGAGGGCTGCACACAGGCCTCTCCCACACTATTATTTTTACTTTAAAAGACTCAACTGTTTCGTTTCTTACGTTCGTGTTTGGAACTGGTAGTTTAAAATCACAGGTTTTATAAACCAGTCATACATATTTCCTTTAAATATAATAAATACACTTCTAAAAAATATTCACCTGTCTACCTGAAATCATCTCAGCTACGCTTTGGAAAATAATTGCTTACACTTCGGATCTGTTGAACCTTGTTAATTGCAACCCATAGTCATTTCTCACCTCATGATATTGATATGGGAGCCTCACTGTCTTCAAGAAGGACAGTAAGAACAGCTTAGGGAGGCCTCAGCCTGACCCTGTCACTGTGTGCTCCTGATTGAGTTAAGCCTAAGAGCCTCGAGCTCCCCATCAGTGGAATGAACAGTCAGGACTACAGTGAAAATTAAGAGATGGATATGATTTAATCTCAGACCCAACACATAGCAGATGCTCAAGAAATGACCACAGCTCTGATTACCAATGCGTCATTACTTACAGTCATCATTAGTTCATCAAATATCCTTTGAGCTGCCTGGAACTTCCCACACTACCAACAGGGATGACAGGGATGTCATTAACATCCCTGAGCACCTGAGGCATCGGCAGCCCTGGTCCAATCGCCCACTGATACCCCCTTGTTACTCTAGGCCTTCAGGGACCCTTTTGCAGGGTGGTAGTTTTCCACTGGTTGCAACAAACTCAGTCTCCTTTTTCTTCCTTTCCTTATATTTTTTGTTTCCAAAAGTATCCTGATTAACAATCTTTCAGAGGGGAGGAGGAAAGAAATTACAGCAAATGTTCCTGACGCTGGTGCCTGCTGGGTGGGGAGGCTGCTATTTCAGACTCAATCAGCTACCTGCAGGGTCACTGGCTGAAATGTCTCTCTGCAGGGATCTAGGAGGAGCAGCACAATCAGGAACCTTCCATGAGTGACTTGTGGCCTAAAAACCCCAATGGCTTCAAAGTCCCAAGGACCTCAAACCTAAACTGGGACAAGAGCCCAATTTTTTCCAAGAACATCCTTCTTAGAGAAGCGACATCTCTCACCTGAGCTCTGGGGGAGAAAAGTGCACATGCAGCCCCTGAAAGTAATTACCTTCAAATTGTGGGGATCAAACACAGTTCTTAGCAGGAGATAATCCGAAATTCGCTTTGAAACTCCCTCTGTGCAAGCAGACTTAAGTCTCTAAACTCTTAATTCAAGAAATCATTAAAAGTAGTCTTTCTTCCCTAGGCACGAACAAATCAAAGTGAGGAAAAGACAGGAGAGAAGCCTGTTGGGTGTATGATGAGCAAAGGGGCAGCCCTAAAATCACTGGCCCAGGAGAATTCAGTGCCTGCCTGGCTTGAATAGGTGTCACCTCCATGTAGGGTAACATTGTCTGAGTTTTATGTCTCCATCACCATCATCCAGGGTCACCCACCTTAAGTTTCAAGGCTTCATGCAAAACAAAAGTAGGGTACACTGTTTATGGGGCCATGGGTTGCCCAGGCTAACACCATTTCTGGGTATGCCTGTGCAGGTTTTTCTCAATGAGATTAGCACTTCAGTCAGTGGACTCTGTAAAGCAGATGGCCCTCCTCAATGTGAGGATCATCACTTAAATCCTGAGAGCCCAAAAGCAATGTGTGGAGGAGGAAGGAGGAACTCTTAATTTTCTAGCCTCACCATTGAGGTGAGGCATCTACTATCTCACAGTCTCCAGTTCTCAGACTAGGACCCACATCGTGGCCTCCTCTGGATTGGAATGGAATGTCGTGCCCAGCTTTCCTGGGTCTCCAGCTAGCAGGTGGCAGCCAGTGGGATGTCTTGGCCTTCTCAAGCACATGAGCCACTTCCCATAACAAATCAGATAGATAGATAGATAGATAGATAGACAGACAGACAGACAGACAGACAGATAGATAGAAACACACATTCGGTTGCCCCTCAGCCTACTTCAGGGGTCCCTAAATCCATGGATGTTCAGGTCTCTTAAATAAAATGGCACAATATATGCTTATTTCCCATAGACACTAAATATCTCCACATTACTTATAATACCTAATGCAACATGAAGACTATGTACATTGTTGTTTTTCTGGATTGTTTACAGAATAATGACACAGGAAGAAAGAAAAAAACAGAATGGCCCAAAATATCTAATAAATAGAAAACTGGAAAATTTTCTATTATGGCTTATGTTTAGATGCCACCCCCCTCCCCAGGGCTTTTTCAGAGATGGCTAAACCTGGAGTGTGTGATACTGGGATTAAGGCTGTGTGATTATTAAACCAATCTACTGATTGGTTTGACATCACTCTAATCCTTATGGTATAGACAGAATATAAAAGGGGCAGAAAGAAGCTGCTAAGGTCCCCTGCTTGCTTGCTTTTGCTGTCTTCTGCCCACCATGAACTGTTTCTCTTCTGCGATGTCAATCTACCTTGCCTTGAACCAGCCAATTATTGACTGAAACCTTTATAAACCGTGAGCTAAATAAACCTTTCCTCCTTTAACTTGTGAGTGGTGGGTATTTTTGTCTCAGCAACAAGGAGAGTAACTAAAACAGTTTCTAATCACTTAAAAATACATAAGTAAATAAAAATAAAGTCATCGTCATAGCAACAGTGGGCATATATTTATCTGTAAAGATCCAGCAATAATCACTGTAGACTCTGCAAACCCTAAGGTCTCTGGGGCATCTACTCCATTCTGTAGCCAAAGTGACCAGTAGGCACCAAGAAATATACAAATGAATGGCATAGTTATGTTTCAGTAAAGTTTTATAAAACAGGAAGCCAGCTAGATGTGGCCCTTCAGAACTCTGTTGACCTCTTATTTCGGGCAGAAGTTTGCAGGTTTGTTTCCACGTGCATGCACATCCCTCCTCCAGGCATCTTGTGAAATACAGATTCTGGCTTGGCAGGTCTGACCAGGACCTGAGAATCTGTATTGCTACCATGCTCCTGGGGATGCCTAAGTACCCAACTCTGAGTAACAAAAGAGAGCATTCAAAAAGAAAAAAAGGAAAACCCAAAGTTTCAAAACCTACTATAACCAAAGTTTAAGAAGCACCTAGCAGAACATTGTATAGAAAAATAATTTATTTTCTCACTGCCAAGGAAAAGAGTTATGCAATTTAAGTCCACCTTCAAAAGGAGACTACCATGTCATTGGTGATCAAAAAGGGAGTTAACTATCATTATCAGAAAGCAAGATGCGACACAGTTTTTAAACACTGCTGTACATTTTCTGGCAGCAGTTAACAGCAACATGTAACAATCAATGCAGGTAAATTAATCCATTCGAAGGCAGGCCATGGATGGTAAATCACATTGCCTTATAAAGTTGCTAAATTAGCAACAGTGTGACACAGAGCATTTTTTTCATATATCTAACAGTGAATCCTCTTTGGAATGAGATGGACTGTAGGGCCCCTGGCTAACACTACCAGCATGGTGGTGTGGTATGGGAGAGTGGCCCTGGATTCCTCTGGGATCTGGAGGTTCTGACATCACCGGCTGGGAAGCTGATGTGAGCTTGGAGCTGAGGCTCTTCCAGCTGCCTGCCAAAGCCCTATGAAGGACTGTTTCCCACAGGCAGGTGCCAATTTTTGGATTTCATATGTAGCAGTCTCCAGTATACCTCTTCTCCATCCAGTTTATATTAAGAGCAAGTGTGGATGTTTTTACTCACCCACTGCTGGCGGGAATGATACTGCCACTTTGGAAAACAGTTTGATGATTTTTTAAAAGGTTAAATACAAATTTTCCATATGACCCAACAATTCTACTCCCAGGAGTCTACCCAAGGGAAATGAAAACATATGTCCACACACAGACGTGCAAGCAAATGCTCACAGTGGCATTATTCACAGTAACCAAAATGTAGAGCCCACTCAAGTATCCATTAGCGGATGAGTGGGTAAATCACATGAGGTTTATGTTCAGAGTGGGACATAGTCAGATCTCAAAAATAATTATGCAAAATGAAAGAAGCCAGATGCAAAGACCACTTGTCCTATGCTTCCTGGTATGGGAAATGTCTAGGACTTTTACACACAGGCAGCAGATGCCTGGTTGCCTAAGGAATGACTCAGATGTACACAGAGAATGTTATTGGAGTGAGGAAAATATCCCAAAACTGTATTACGATGATGGGTTCTCACCCATCTCAATAAAATTACTCACAATCATTGAATAGATTACTTAAAATGGGTAAATTTCACAGTATGAAAACACGCCTCACTGAAGTTATTTTATAAAAACGAAAGGTTTCAGTTTTTTTCTTTGTTTTCCTTTGTTTCGTTTCCTAGGTCTTCAATAACTTAGCAGTAATTGTAACAGACCCAAGACAGGCTGGTTGTTCTGGATGAGGCTGAGTGAAGAAGGTCCTCAGGCCCAAACACCCTGAAGATTAACTGTCTCATCCAAAAGGAAAATAAACACGCAGGGGTCCAGCCGTAAGTCTGACACTGAATGCCAAATGCATCTGTGTTCAGTGTACTCCTTGAGCAGAGAGACCCAATGCTCGTGAAAATGCCCCCCAGGTCCAACACAAACTCAGTTCGACCCCAGTCCACTCGCTTTCACAGGTCTGATCTCCAAGGGGAATCAGGAGTGGGTGTCTCAAGGATAAAGATCCTGTTCAAAGGCTTATTGGAAAGGGGGGGGGACTTATTCTGAGTGACAAATTCACACCCCAAACATCCACACCCATGAACTCACACACCCAAGGCAGTATGTTTTGTGAAGCCCATGTCACTCTGAAAAGTCACTTTTTGGGGTCATACTCGGACGCCAGAAGCAACTCCCATGTGCTAGGAAGAAAACAAAAACTCTAACTTAGGGAAAAGCTTTGGCTCACCTACAAATGGAACTAGATCTTGAGACACTCTGACCTATTACAACATCCCTTCCATTGGAAAAGCAGTATTTGCAGTATTCACAAAAACTCAGGAGGCAAGGTTGGGAGGAGCTTCTAGAATGCTCCATCCACACTCTCTCCTGTGGCTTTCTTTCCTTAATTTGCTTCATCACCCAAACACACTCCAAAGGAGCACCCAGCCCAGGTCCAAGGAGAACATGGAGCTAGGGACCAGGACTGGAGTGGGTCCGATACAAGTCCAGCAGTGATTGTGGTTACCTGGGTATTGGACCAGGTAGCCAAGAGACCAGGTCCAGAAGGAGCCTTGCCAGGGAGGCCTGTGGAATGAGGGTGGGGCTCCAGCTAGTGACCCCACAGTAATCCTTTGTGGCCCTAGAGGTACCTGGATGAGGAACACCAGCTTCACACCCACAGGCCTGATAATCTCTTTTCCCCTTTTCATCAAAAAAGAAAATATCTAAGATACTGGAGAATATAGCAAAATCCTTAACTCCATTTCTTTTTTTCCATTTTCTCCACTTTCCTAGTGACAAGGCTGGATAACCTTATCAAGCACAGGCAAACTACATCTTAGCTCTGATCCTTTTGAGAAATCCATTTGGTGCCTTTAACATTTCATTTGGCAGATTGAATTTCAGACATGTATTTATGGGACTGGGTTTGCCCTTAACAGAGAATTGCATAAATCCCATTACAGTATCCACTTTAGTGTATTTGGAGTTTCCTAAGCCAGAGCTTTATCTAAGTGGACAGCCCCAGAATGACCTGCTCCGGCTCAGAACCTCACTCCTCTTTTCCAGCATCAGCCTCTACAGATGGTCTCCATCATCTTCAACGTCAGATGTTGCTTCAGGGAGATATTTTTCTGGGCTCCTCCTGGAATAAGTCATGCCAGTCTCCAAGGAGATGCTGATAGCATATTACTGCTCAGGGGAGGGTAAGAGTTTCCTTCCAGGAACTACCTCCTCCAGGTCCCCCTTTCTTCCCAAGAATAGTCAGAGGAAGTTTGTTAATGCTTCTTTATATTGTGTGAGGATCCAACAAGTAGGGTGGGTTCCTTGCAATTTCTGAAAACAAAACTTCATGAAGAAAACTGTAGGAAGAATATGAGGAGATAGAACAGATCTAGGTTAGTGACCCTGCATAAGCCAGTTCTCTTTAATTCTCAGGTTAATCATTTTTTTAAATTGGAATTAGAAACCCTAATGTCATACATGTAGATACATTTATGCAGATGAAAATAGGGAATGTCCAAGACCGTGCCAAGCGCATAGCAGGTACGTGATGATGTTTGGTCAGCAGAACACATCATGGTCTTTCCTAGCTCATTCTCACGACGGGGGAAACCTTCAGAGACATTAAGGACTGATGTCTTTGAAATGTCTCTGGAGGCAGCTCAGGGGGCCAGACTGGACGCATCACCCGACACCAGGATTTCACTATACAGAAGCATCAGTCCTACAGATGTTTCCAGCATCCTGCTGTAAGTCCCAAGACACACATGATTTCTCAACCACAGACTCTTCACACAAACACACTCGAGCTGAAATGTGAAAGTGGCTGGGAGCAAGCCAACCTCAGAACCTCGGGTAAAGCTAAAGAGTGTCACCTGGGCTTGCGTGCCCTTCTCTTTTCAAGTCACAGTCCTTCCCCTGGGCCCATCACTCCAGTGCCTAGTTACTTTCTCCTACCACACAAACAAGTTTTTTAAAAAAGCAACAGCTGGTGCTGAAAAGAAGAAGTGTGCATGACAGGGACCCTCTAGGTTATTTCGGGCTCTATCCCTGCCTGACATGGCTATGATTATATCTAAGTTTGGTCACAGAGCTTGAGGAAGTAAATACTTCTGGATGTGAAAGTCTCAGAAGTCTTCCTGGATTCATTGAATCAATGTTTACAAAGTTCACACTGTGTGCCAGTGTCCAGGGGATGGTGAAAGGGATTCCAAAATACTGAAAACCCGAGGCTGTTACCCTAGAACACTTTCCTCTGCAGACTCTCTCCCTGGCTTCATTTTCCTCCTGTCTTACTTGCGCATGAGCACACACTGACAGTTACTGAACTTTCATGTAGTAAGGAGGCATGAGGCATGTGCAAATTCATTTGAATGTGCGAATTCATTTGAATGCAACTGAAGGCAGGAAGGTAGTACTGCTGTCCTCATTAACAGATGCAGAAACCGAGGTTCAGAGATGGGAAATGACACATGGATGATGATTACACAGAAAGAAAGAGGTAGAGAGATTGGAGCCCAGGCCATTTGGCTCTAGAGCCTCGTAACTACTGTACCACCTTGACCCAGCCTCTGAGCCTGGGGTATAGCACAGAGTAGAGGTGCATCAGCATTTGCTAAGTTGAATTTAATCATTTCATTTAAAGCTACTGCAATCAAGCTGGGCATGGTGGTACACTCCTGTAATCCCAGCATTTGGGAAGCTGAGGCGGGTGGATCATTGCAAGTTCAAGACCAGCATGGGCTACAAAGTGAGCCCAAGGCCAGCCTAAACTGCATAGTGACACCCTATCTCAAAAAGACCAGAAAGCAAAAAAAAAAAAAAAAAACAAAAAGCTATTGCAATCACATTCAGCTTTTAAACTGTGGGCTAGGAACAAGGTCATTCTATAAAAATGGAAAGCAGAAGTTTACTCTGGGGAGTTTCCTGGAGTTAGGGATAGGAGTCTAGAAAAGAAAGTATTTCAAATGACCAGAGGGCTAAGATATGGCCTCAGTACACTGTGACTAAATGAGATGCACTAGAGAACTCTGTAACAGTTGAGAAATACAATTTAGATCCCTGCTAACAGTTGCTTTGTTTTGTGGAAAACTGGCATCTCTAGTGTGTTAAGCTCACAACAGAGTAGAGCCGGGTCTTACACAATTGTTTGGCTCACACAGAGCAGAAAGAAATGAAGACTTTGGGAGTGTTCTCATTCTTTAGATCATATTTGCAACATTTTGTACAAAGAACATCAAATATTATGTCAAGAAAAAAATACACTTGCCAAAATTCTAACATCTTACGTATGAAGGCTGGTGATCTGGAACATCTGGCCCATGTGGGGTACACTCTGCCTGCTTCCCCCTTGAATAGCATCCCCTGGTCTGTACTCCCACATGTGGCCACAGAAACCCACTTTTCAAACCAGCATCCTCTGCCTCTAATCATATTTGGCTCCGCAGAAACCAAGAAGGCATCTGGGGATAAGTGATCCTTATCTGTACCAAATGTTTGTTGGAGTCACTCCAGGAAACAGTCCCACGTTAAGCCAGTGTGCACGATGTCACCAACATCTGCTTGGCATTCACTTGCATCTCTATTGCAACACTTGGAATTCTTTCACTTTGGGAGCACCACCCTGGACAACTGTCACCAGTCCCCATCACACTGGCAGCCTGCTTGGCATGGAACATTCACCTAGGTAAGGAGAAGAAAGGGAAAGAGGAACCAGATTGCCTCTTCAAAGTGCCTTCTCCATGCAACAGGTATAGAAAACTGTTCTTGGGGGGCAGGCAGGCCTCTCAGAAGAATGCAAAACATAAATTTGGCAAGATTTTAAAATTATGATGACATTCCCTTTCCTGACTCTAACATCACGACCTCTTGAGCAAACCAGGCTTTACAGGATTTGCAGTGATAGGCTGAATGCTGTCTGACTGCTACAGTGCAGTGCATCTAGCCACACCAGATGGAACCATGCACACTTAGCCCAGGGATTCTTGAGGTTTGCAGAGGAACCAAATTTTCAAACTGTCAGAGGAGGAACAACCCTCACATCAAGTCTCTAAGGACATTTAGAAAGAAAGAACCAAACAAAAGGCACCTGAGTAAAACTTTCCTATCATAAAGGAGGGTGGGGCGCAGGCTTCCAAACTATGAGGAGCTTGCTAATGCTTAAAGAGTTAGAATAGTTAAATGGTTTTCTAAATCTCCCCAAGAAGTAAGACTGCATAGTTGTGCAAAGAACCGAATTACAGGGGATTATAGGTTGACCATAATGAATGTTAACAGTGTTATCCTCTAACTTTGGTTTGGCAAATGACATACCCCAAAGCATTTTTCATGTCTTCCTTTCACCCAGTATGGTAATCATGATGATAAGAGAGACAAAGAGGATGGCCACTGCTTGTTTACTTCACCAAAATACTCCCCTGCACAGGACACCAATGGCCTTACTGCATACTGAGAGTTAACTAGGGTCAACATAATTATAAAATGCAGAGCAGATTAAACCAAGCTAAACTTAAGTGTGAAACTGCTATAGGACTACATGTAACATAGACCAGGGTCCCTAACCCCTGGGCCATAGATTGATACAGGTCCATGGCCAGTTACAAACTTGGCTGCACAGCAGGAGGTGAGCAGCAGACAGGTGAGTAAAGTTTCAACTGTATTCACAGTCACTCGCCATAGCTTGCATCACCACCTGAGCTCTGCCTCCTGTTAGATGAGCAGAACATTAGAGTCTCATAGGAACAAACCCTACTGTGAACTTGCATGAGGGAAGTTGCATGCTTCTTTGAATTACAACCAAACCACCTACCATCCAATCACCTTACCATCACCACCCTAGTCTGTGGAAAATTTTCTTCCATGAAACCAGTCCCAGGTGCCTAAAACACTGGGACGACTGAAGTACATTCTGATAGTGTGGGCATTCTCATCACCGTTTCTTACTCCTGCATTCACTGCAGACATGACTAGTTGATTACACAACTTTGCCTTGGAGAGCAAATGTAGCCTCAGAATCTAATTTCCACTCGTGGTCAATCAGAGTTCATGAAAAGAAGAAAGAAAAGTTTTCTATCACATTAGAAACTCATTAGAAAACAGATGAAAGCAGTCATTTCTAGATAGTCAGCATGTAGTTTGATGGCTTAAAATGGTAGTTCCTAAATTAGGCATCCTTCCAAACATCTACATAACTTTTTCCATACCTGCATGTGGTGTTATTAGTTGTATAATATTTACTCAAACAGATTATTTATGAGAAACTTATGCCTGTGTCCTAATGAAAAAAGGGTGAGCACATGTCATAATAGAAGGCAATACAGGAAGTAAAGGGAAGGAAAAGGGATAGGTCAAGGAAGGAAAGAGAACAAAGGGATGGAGAGAGAGAGATGAAGGAGAGAGAGAAGGAAAAGGGAAGGGAGGGGAAAAGAAGAAAGGACAAAAAGGAATGAGGGAAAGGGAGGCAGAAAAAGGCTAGTATTACTGTAGTACGGCTAGAAAATATTGTAGCTAACAGCTCTACACATCAAGCTTTCTCTCTGTTAAGGAGGTAAATGGACCAGTGTTGGAAAGGTTGTAAGGTTGCCTTAATAAAAAGTCAATATAAATGTGGAAGAGCACCTGTAGCACTTCTATGGCTCCTAAGATGGTCCTCTAAGATCATTGCCTCTTTACTTATACCTGCCCAAATTCCTCCCGTCACATGTGAGCAGGATTTAGTGACTCCCTTATAATGACAGAATTTCATTTTAGAGGTTTGGTTATAAAGTCTGTAGCTGCCATCTTTGTTGCTGTCTCCCATGTTCTTTCTTGCATCATGGGGATCCTGGGGGAAACCAGTCAGCATGCTGTGGGCTGTCCTCTGGGGAGAAGCTGAAGAAGCCTCCAGCTAATAGCCAGCAGCATCCACGGGCCCCAACCCGCAGCCCCTTGAGAAACTAAGACCTGTACAACCATGCAGATGCCACAGTTGTGGCCACAAGTTTGAAAGCAGAATGAACAGACAACTTCTATTATCTTTACTGATTACTGTAATACCACACATTCATGGAAACAAATCTGGAAAACAAAGGTCCAAGGGAGACCTTGAACTGGAATTCCTTGCTTTCTCACTCACATGGATAAGAAATCAACAGAAATATCATAATGACAGCGTGATTGAGCACATGCATGTACATATAGAGTCAGAACTACATTCAGTGCCAGTGATGTGGGCAGCTCTTTCCCATGCTTTTTGACTTTAATCATAGGAAAGAATAGCAAGACTACAGGCCTTAGAGACCCATGATGAGTTCTAATCCCACCTCCGCCCCTCACCAGCCTCGTAACCTTAAACTAGAAGCAGAATCTTACTTCCTCACCTACAGACTCTGGATACTAAGATGCATTTGATGGTGCCCATGTAAAGGTTATATGCATTTCTATTTGAAAGTGCATGGTCTACAGCTGCTCAGTAAAACATACACTTACTGGTAATACATCGCCTGGGCTTCGTACTTTCTCTTACGACCTATGAGAGTTCAGACTGGAGACGACCTGACAGCTCTGGAGGGGTGAGTCTAACCTTTCACCATCAAAGGAGTTGGCATCGCATAGGGATTTTAAACAAAGATAGCTGAGTAAGAAAAGCAGACTTCCTACATCTCCTAATGGTGTGTCTGTGGGTGCATTACTTATCACCATCTGTGAAAACAGTGCTCACCTCTGTTACGATGATCAAAATCAAATGACCTAGTTAGGAACCTGAAATAGCACCAGGCCACTGTAAACAAACACATGGTAGATAGGTGGATAAACGATTATTACTTATCATCATTGTCACTGTCTTTAATTCATTATCACATAAAAGTCCAAAGGACAAATCCAGCACACAGAAGTACTTTGTTTAACTCACACACAGTGTTATTTTTAAACACTGAGTTGCCTGCTAATATATATCAGGGATTATGCCAGAAAGGTTCCATATTTCTGGTTTGTTTTAAAACTTGAAACAGAGAATCTTGTACTGACTCTGTTGCAGCCACAGGTGATCCAGTTGAGGAGCTGCTGCCCACTCCTGGCCCAGTGACCATCTTCTGTTCACCACAGCCCCAACTCCCTGTCACCCCACACCCATCCCATAGCATGTGTTTCCCTACTCTGGGCTCAAGGGCATCTGAGTTTTTGCCCTTTGGTATAATTCCTTAAATTCTTGCCTTCATTTGAAATTCTTTGACTTTTTTTCTTAATTTTTTTTTAATATCAAGAGCTCTAAGTAGCAATGACAAGAATAGACAATGAATAAGATTAAGTCTTCCCTCAGGGAATCCTCAGCAATATAAGTGGCAGATAATGGCTGAGGATAAAGATAGGGTCATATCAAAAATAGGATAAAGATCCAGCTCTTTCCTTACACATGGTCCCAAAACGAGCTGGCAGAGCTCATGGATCAAAAATGTACAAGTTCTGTTTGCCTTCCTTCTCTGCACTGGTTCATTTTATGTGTGGACAGGGCCGTGAACCTTCTAGCTTAGCACTCGGTAAAGTGTGATCTCAGAGCTGCATGGAACTGCACTTGGCTGCCTCTGCCCAGCACCAGCACCTTGAGGGAGGACAGGACCACATTTTTCTAGCTCAGGAAAAGACCCAAATTCAAAATCTGAAGTTTGGCTTTTATCAAAGGGCATCACTCTCACAGTACTGGTAAAGTTGAAACATCTTGAGTGAAACCATCCTAAGTTGGGAACTGCATACACACACACACACACACACACACACACACACACACACACACACAGTTCTGTTTCTCTGGAGAATCCTAACTAAAATCGCAGCTACCATATGGATATGTCACAGCTCACAGTGGATGGTAGGTCAGAGTCAGGGGTGACCATCTGTCCCTGTGAACCACCCTTAAACTGAGGAAGTTTAGCCACATGTAAGTTATCAGGTGTGACTGAAGTGTCTTGCTCTCATTTTGAAGGTCCTCAGCTCTGGATTCTCAGGAAACTCATGGATTCTCCTGCCCGGAGGGAAGGGTTGGGCCACCCCACGGCATACTGGAAAACTGCAGGAGATCCTCCTGTATGCCTTTGCAGCTCTCCTCCTGTCTCCCCAGGCCCATCCTCTCTGCCTCTTCAGTCTCCTCAGACAGAAGGAACACAGACAGTATCACCTTACCCCTACTAGCACAGGGGAACTCAGGGTGTCACCCTCATCCATAATTATGCTGAAAGCAGTATTAGGGAATTCTTCTGGACAGGTTCACCTTAGGGTTCTTCAAGGAGCATGTGTTACTTTGGCAGAGATGATGCACCATATTGGTCCACTCCGGGTGCCTTCTATGGGAAGCAGTGCTGGATGTGGATTTCTGCTTGGCTCTGTGACCTTTGGCAAGGGTCTTACACTCTACTGTAAAACTAGTCTGAAGATGCTAGTCACTTCTTAGAGGTGCAAGGGTTAAAACAGTGCATTTAAGCAAAGGGCTTAATATGCGTTTGACAAACAGAAAACACTCAACTGTTTTCTGGTCTTTTATAATATTATTTATTTTATGTAACATTACATATTATATAAATATATTTCATAGTATTTATCTATATATTGAGCACATATCTGGTCCAGAGGGATTTTTAGAAATCCAAAGATGATCATTTCTCTGTTTTAAACTCCCCAATAATTTCCCATTACACTTTGAATAAAACCCAAACTCCTTGTCCTGATCTCAACCATGAAGCACCATTCAATTTAGCCTGCTGGACCTCCCTCCTCCATTTCAGCCTAGAACCCCTACCTCACACCAGCTTCCTGTGATTTCCTTGAGCTTCCTCCAGTCTTCCCGCTTGCTATGCCTCCTGCCTGGAAGCCCACTGCTCCAAGTATCTATAGTGGTTCCAGCCTCAGGCTTAGGATCCTCACTCCCCCTTCCCAACCTTCCACCCCATACTTCCCTTTTATTATCATCAGAGCATGGATTGTTACCTGCACTGACTCTATTTCTGTACTTATGATTTATCATTATGTGTTTATTTCTGATTCCTTTCTGCTAGAATGTAGAGACCTTGTTTGTTTTGCACACCATTTTATTTAATCTGCTTGGGACAATACCAGGCACATCACAGGTACTCAAGGAGTATTTGTCAAAATAAACACTGCCTGAAGGAGTAAGCGCATGCAGCCAGGGCATCTGTTTTCCGAGGTGTGCAGGAACCTAGTGCAGTAGCTGGCATAGAGTAGGTCCTCAGTAAAGAACCCTTGAATTAAATACTGGCTACCAATGTAGCCCAAGCTAGGATGGTACCTGGCACACATGAGGTGCCCAATAAAAGTCTATCAATATGGGTTTAATGAATGAATAGACGAAGGGCAGAGTTTCATTTTCAAAAGTTCACTCAGTGAGCTACATGTCCCAAGTACATAGCTATGGTGCCCAGTGCTTAGGAGGTGCTCAACAAATTTGTCAAAGCAAAAATGCATCGCACAAAGAAATGCCTGAAGAGAGGACACCCTTAGTGAGATGTTCACTGAGTCATCCCAAGATGCTAACACAATAGATGCTTGATAAGTATTTGTTCAATGGATGACATTTGAGTAAATGACATGTTTTCAAGAGGGAGGTGACATATTCAGAGGGAACTGGAGGCCACTGGTCAGACCCAGGAGCCCGGCCAGGGCTAAGAGCCAGGACTGCTGGGGACCTTCCCACAGTTGGCCTGTAAAGTGTCCATGGGGCACGAGCTCTTACAGGTTGTGTCGAGACGGTGGTGGCTCCCAGGGACTCCACTGCAGGTCCCGAAAGCCCCAGACACCAGCACCCTGCGCGGACCCAGCCAGGCAAACCTGCCTCTGAAAAGGCCACTGGTTAATAGCTTGCCAGGGTGTATTGCCCGCATCCTGTCACCAGCTGCTTAGAGTTTGTTTATTCCTCCCCCTCAGAGCTTCTGCAAAGAAACACAAACACTTGCTCTCTGGGGCACAATTCAACAGCTGAGAGGAGCGAAGAAAATGGTGTTTATTTCTAACAGGATACAGAAGGGGGACTCTTACAGAGTTGGACACTAACAGGAAGACAGTTCCCTGGGAGGTGTCAGGCCTTGTAGTGATGCTGGACTTGATGTTGACCTCTCCAGGGATGCTGGAGAATCTATTCCAACACCCAGCTGGATCGTTAGGACAAACAGTGGGGTAGGGTACCTGTAGAAAGCAGCTATTTACTATTCAATACAGGTGATGGTCTATAAAGAGCCACCTTATACAGTTGTGTGGGTTGGGCACTGCCCAAAGGTGCCTTGGTGAGAGAGAAACCAAGCCAGTGATCTGCTTATCAAGCCATTCTCCACAATGAGAACTGCATATTCCAGGGAGGGGTACCTTCTCTCTGCAGTGTTCATGGGCTAAGCTATGCTCCTTCCTAAAGTGTTCATTTTTCTCTAACTCATATAAAGGCATCATGATGCACCCTTCACACACAAAGTGCCCACCAGCTCCAGATGAACACTCATAAGGATAGAGGTCTACTTAGTGCCCAGGGCTTCTCTGTTCTTTACCCTCTTTTCTGAGTTCCTCCCTTCCCCACTCCAGGGACTCCACCATGGCTGTGGCCAGCATGACGAGACTGCTTCTCCCCTGGTTCTGTGTCCCCATCAGGCTTTGCTACACTGGAAAACTAAGATGAGTCCCCTAGGAGAGAAGGTGCCAGAAAACTCCTGGGTCTTTGGACATCTTGCTGTGGGCTCTGGATCCCTCAGTAATCAGATTTGAGGCAGAAGTTTAACCCTGGAGTCAAGAGCATTGAAGACCAGAGGGGAACAGGAGGGTGTTATGGTTAGATCTAGAATGTCCCTCAAAAGCCTTAGAGGTTCAAAAACTGGGCTTTTGGACAGTGATTGGAACATGGTACAGCTATACTCATCAGTAGATTAATCCCCTGATAAAGCCATAGCTGATTGTGCTCTTAGGAGATGGGGCCTGCTCAGAAGAGGAGTCACTTGGGTGAGAGCTGGAAGGGTCAGTCTCCCTCTCAGGTCCTTCCTTTCTCTGTTTCCTGGCTGCCATGGCATGAGCAGCTTTCCTCTGCCACAGCCTTCTGTCATCTTGTTTCTGCCTTGCAGCCAGTCAGCTATGGACTCAAAGCACAAGCCAAAATAAACCTGTCCTCCTTTAAGTCATGGGTGTCAGGCATTGTGTCCCAGAAACAAGAAACTGTCTACGACAGAACAGTGAAAGAAAGGGAAAGGGCATAAGGAGACACAGGGGTTTGAAAGTTCATGGCAAGATCAGCACTAAGCATGTAGGTTCAAAGACATCCTAGAAAGCAGCCTTCAGCTTGGCCGCTGAGGGCCCCAAGAAAACATTTCCTGGCTCCAGACAGGGCCACATTACCTAAGAAGACTCTTGGTAGAAGCACATGACAGTCATCGCACTGTATTCCGTGGGCCTGGCTGTTTACAGAGCCCTTAAAACTTCTTGTCTACATGGAGGTTTCACAAGCTGTACCCTACAGGCTAAATCTGGCCCACTGCCTGTTTTTACAAATAAAGTTTTATTGGAACTCAGTCCATCACCAGTTCCCATGTTGCGCATAGTCAGGGCAAAGCTGAGCAGACCACGTGACTGCAAAGCCAATACTTCTCTGTCCCTTCACAGAGAATATTGGTCCACCCTTCTTTTAGTGCATGTTTCCGTCAAAATACTTATTATGTGTGATTTGCCCTCCACCCCTAGAATGTCAGTTCCATGAGGCAGGCACTGCTGGCTCACAAATACATTTTGCACTCTTAGGGTACTCTCTGGCAAGTGCCAGGGGCGCAGAAATTACTAAATGAATGGATGAACAAGCATCCATCACCTGATGGCAGAGTTTTGTTTTTTTATTATGATCTCATTTTGCACATGGCAGATGAGGCTTTGGTGTCCAAAAACCTTGAATAGAGACCCAAAGCTGGTCTGCAGTGGTCCCAGGATCCCAAGCCAGGTCATTCCACAAAGACAGTGGCACCTTCACTAAACCACCTGTGTGTTTTTCAGAAAAATCACTAAACCTCTTCTGTCACTGTCCTTCATCTGCCCAGCCTGCCTCAACTGCCTTCCTCATGGGCTGTAAAGAGGATTAAACAAGATATCAGCTGTGATTTTGTTTTATACTGTATATGGACCTGTTTGTATATGTATTTATATTTAAATGTTAATGTTTTAAATTTTCATAATAACCTTTCCAAGTAGGGACCATTGTCAACCCATTTTTCAGAATGGATACTGAGGCAGAGAGCAGTCACGGGGCTCTTCCAACCTCACACAAGTAGTGAGGAATAGGTACAGGATCTGGGTCCAATCCCTGGATTCCCACTGAACAAGAGTGTCGCTGACTCAAGAGTGTCTCTGCTGGAAGCAAAGTGGGCCAAAGAAGCCTCAGAGTGCCATGGACTGAAACCACGGTGCTGCTCCCAACCTGAGGACCTCTCAGTCTTGGTGCCATCAGAGCCACTGATGTGCTCCCTCAACCTGCAGCTGCTCAGCCAGAAAGGAGCTGGGAGAGGTCCCATAGTCTGCACCCTAGGGGGGGCCTCTCAAAGACCTGGGAAGCTGATCAGAACTGCAGGCAGCTAGGGACCCTCCCCTCAGCACAGAAATTCAGCAGGAAACAGCCCAGCCCAATGGGAGCAAGGTCTCCCGCCCCTTCTCAGTACCAGGGTGGTCCAAACCATTCCCAAATCCAGAACCGTCCAGAGGGAGGCCTGAGCATCACGTGGGCTCAAAGGAGAGGAAGCCCTTAGCCCTGTTGGCTTTGCCTCCTTCTCTGGGAGACACTGCAGAGTGGACTCTCTGAAAATGATTTTCACAACTCAGTTAGCAGCAATCAATTATTCATGACCTCACTTCCCCCACAAACTCATAGACTGTCACTGTTAGCAGGATAACTTCTGGATTCTGCCCAACAACCCTGCTCCAAGCTGCCAGGCAGCCTATTGCTTATTTCCTCCCTGCTCCAAAAACACCCAGAGCCCAAGCGCTGCTGGGTCACAGGTGGAAAGGTTCCAGGGCGGCAGCGGCCTGGGAGGGGCGTGGGGCAGGGGCCGCTCCTGCCAGCGTAACACTCCTGTTCTGGGGCAGAGCATCTGACCTCGCTGTAATTCAGCTGGAAAATCGGGCTCAGCACTCCAGCCCTCTGCCAGGCTCTGGGCAAACCTCATGTTACTTTATAAAATGCCGCAGGCATTGGAAACACTGTGTTCTGCAAAAGGCACAACTTGGGAGGGTCTCCCAGACATGTTGTCACTCTGCAGGGTCAAAGACATTTGGAATTTGGCTGGGGTTCATGTATTAAAACAACCACTTGCATTTTCCTTGGAAAAACTCAAGACTGCTTCCCTGGGAAGGAGACAGACACTCATCTGACACCCTTGGGAATAACCTCCAAGCACAGGCACAGACCTATTACGGGACTGCTTGAAGGAGTATGATCCTCCATGCAAGCCACATTCCCACCTGCTGGGCCTGAGAATTCAGGCCTATAAAATAGGGGAGTCACAAGAACCATCTCCAGAGCTACAGAAAGAGGCAATAAAAGGACAGATTTTAAAATAGTATCCAGCTAAACATGGTGGTGCACACCTATAATTCAGCACCTTGGGAGGCTGAGGCAGGAAGATCACAAATTTGAGCCAAGCCTGGGCAACTTAGCAAGACCCTATCTCAGAATATAAAGGGGCTGAGGATGTACCTCATTACAAAGGCCCTAGGTTCAATCCACAGTACTGCAAAACCAAACCAAACAAAACCAAACAAAATAAAACAAGACAAAACCTTGTGAGGCTCATCACAGACACTGTAGCCTCCAGATATATCTAAAAATGAATCATAAGCATCTTACAATGAAGTTGATTATTCAAACCCAGGTCATTCCACAAAGACTTATTATCTTATCATCATTATTACAATTACTTTGCTAATGTTAGGTGAGAAAATGGGCACAAGAGGCCTGTGACCGACTCAAGGCCACACAGCCACCCATGGCTAAGCTGGACGAGATCCTATCCTTATGGCCTCAAGAGGGAGGAAGGAGGGGAGAAACAGTCCAGGGGGCAGCTCCTCTCCCTCGTCCAGTTCTCCCTCACCCTCCTCTTCTAGACACCAGCATTAATAATAACAGTAAGCAGTTTACGGTCTTCATCTGTGCCAGACACTGAGCTAAATGAACTGCATATAAACTCCCTGCTTCTTTACGTGGCCCTCTGAAGCAGGTCCCATCATATTCTCCTAAAAGTCACATAGGTGGCAAGTGACAGAGCCAGGTCTTGAACTCAGGCACCGTATTACCCAGGTCCACGAGCTTATCTATTACACTGGACAGCGTGCTCCAAATGAGAAGTGGGCTGGTATAAAAACAACACATCTCTCTGACACCCACCCCCCAGGGAAGTTTCCCTGAGCCCAGAACACAACCCGGCCCCCTAAGATGACAGCAAGTCCATGCCTCTGCCACTTCGCCTGCTCATGAGCCAGCTGGGTCTGCCCAGTGGGGGATGCCCGAGTCTGCAGCTCCTTCCAGGGTGAAGGCTCTGACCACAAAGCAGTTCCACCCTCACCCTGGCTGCAGGAGCCCAGTGACATTGTTCACAGGCATTGTGACCAGAGAGGGCTGAGCCCACAAGATATGTGCCAGGCCTGCAGACTTCTTTCTCCCAGGCAAGAACGAAAGGGCAGTGCCTTCCTCCCCTGGTTCGCCAGTGTCTAACCCGACCTGAGTCCCACTCAGGGGGCTTGGCATCAAGATGTGGTGTTGAAGAGCAACAGGCCCCATGCCATCCTGGGTGGGAATGCACATCTGCCTCTTACCAGCTGCACAACCTTGAGAGAATCACTTCCTCTCTCTGTGCCACACTTCCTCTATCCACAAGATGGCATCCAACAATGCTCACATCTCAGGTTGTCAGAGCATTAAATATAAAATGCTTGCCATGTAGTATGTGCTTAAGAAATGCTAGTCATTGCTGCTTATATTATTATTCATCAACAGCCCATGCATCGAGTACTGGGAATGAATTCAACCTTGCTGAGGAGCTGACAAGAAACCATGTAATAACATGTGGTTCTAGGTTCTAGAATGACACCAGCCTTTAGATCTTAATATATCGTTTTTAAAGAGAGACTGCATTGCTCTTGCTCTTAGGGAGTTTCCTGAGCTGATGTTTTAGGTGATTTCTGAAAGCAGAAGACATGCTGATCACCTACTATGTGCCACTCCCTGCAGTAGCACTGGGATTCCCTGATGGAGCTCATGGGTCCTGGGGAGCTGTGATGGTAATGGGGATCCTACTAAAAGCCAGGATAGACTGAAGTCTATCCCCAGGCACAGGGCAGAGGCCACGCCAGAGCAGCCCACTGCACATGGGAAGGTCAGCAGGACCCCAGGAACTCTGTGCCAGATGGAGGGCCATATGCAACCAGGGCACAGGCAACTGCAGGAGTGTAGGTGTCTACAGCACAAGACTGAGAAATACTTCAACCCATTTTAAAGATGGGAAGGCTGCCCTGGGAGGCTGTCCCAAGCCAAGCCAAGCAAGATTCAGCGCAAGGCTGGACTCCAGGAGTCCCAACCTTTGCACATCCTGACCTCTTTGCTCTGCTTTGTCAAATGAGAGAGACTCCCACACAGCAGGCCCGCCCCAGCACAAATAGACACTGCTTCAGGCCTGAGGCTGCAGCACCTCTCCTTGCCACTCTCGGGGTTGATGCTGCCACACCGCTAATGGCTCAGAGTGGGTACAAGATGCCAGTATCTGATCACCATGAGGAGGAACTGCCTCCTTCCACTGCACAGGTACAGTTGGGGGTCCAAAGGCTTTTCCTCGGAGGTGGAGCAGATGGTGGTAATGGCAGATAAGCTCTGAGAAGACTGCAGAGACAGAAGGATTTGTCCAACAGTCAACCTTTTTTGTTTGCATCCCACCTACAAATCATCTAATTAGTAAACCAATCAACTTTTAAATGTTTTTTATTAGTATGTGTTTGCAGTATATGTTTACACTCCTCATGTGGAGTTGGTGCATGTATTTTACAGTCAATTTTTCTGGATTTTTAATAAAATAGCAATGATGAACCCATTTTTAATGCAATGGGGACACTGAAAACCTGATGAGAGGATGTGATACAGTGGCCTGGAACCCTTGCAGATCTTAGTTCTTATCTTTCCTTCCAAATGACCTTAAGTCGTCACTTGTGAAAGTCACAGTAATTACTCTTCTCCCAGTCCATAGCTGACCACCTTCTGTTTGTCACCTTCCATGTCACCTCCTCAGAAAAGCAGCCCTCATTGTGATTCATTTCTCCATGACTCACCATCCCCTGCACGAGCACATGAGCCATAAGAAGTCAGGGACACTGGGTGTTGCTGGGAGATATCAAAGTAAATCCCAAACCAACAAGGTTCACTTCCCATTTCTGCAGGAGAGCAGCTGTGTGCTTCATGAGAGCCTCTTGCACCTCAGTCATCCCTGGGACCTGCTCTCCAGTACCCACCCCACTACAGCAGGTCATGCAATGACAGGGGTGCTCTGCCTCCACAACCCCATAGAAGGTATGGAAACTGGAAAGACAGTTTGTGGAAAGCTGCAGGCTACTTTAGATATTCTACAAAACCACCAAATGTCCTGGTCTTGTTTTTACTGTCCGGAAGGCAAAAGGAAGTGGGCAGAAACAACAACGTTGCGAAAGTGTGTCTTGCTCTGAAGTGAGCAGGTAAGGGTTAACTGCCCCTGACCTGCCTGTCCAGATAACAAGAAGCAGTGACCTCTCTGGCTACCGATAGATTGCTTTATTTAGTTTCTGTCATAGAATCCTTGAGCCACTGTCTGCAGCCTATACAGAGACTCTAACCCTAAGAGGAACTAAGTTAACATTTCATACTATTGAGTCATTAACGAATTCCATGGATCAGTGCTACTGTTGTTTGCATTTTGTTTCACAAATTTCTGCCCTTACTTCTATCATGGCTCCTTTCCTATTTCTTTTACTCTCAGTGATGTTTTTAGAAGAAACAACAATTGGCCACTTAATCATTTTAACCTTTCATGCTTAGTGAAAAAGCTGAAGTGATTTTAAAATAGGCTATCAATTTGCCTCTGGGCACAGTTTTAGATTTATCTCTCAGCTTTCAATATGAAGCATTCTTATTTTCATTAATCACAATGTGAAATGCCAAATATGATCTCTTTGATTTAAGTAAAAAGGTTTTGCTTGTTTGAATTTCTTTGTGAATGTCTTTTAGAGAGTGATTTTTAAATATATCTCACTGTTCTATGAATGAGGCCTGGAAGATTCTTACCATTGAAATTCATTCGTTTTCTTCAGAGGCAACGTCAATCAGTTTTGATGAAGGCATCTTAGAATATCTGGAAAGTAATCTTGACAAAGAAAAATTTACCTCCCAGAATAAAGACACAGACACAGACACACACACACACACACACACACACACCTCTTTGTAAAAAATTCCAATGAATATTTACCATCCTAAAGTTTAATAACAAGTAAACTTTAGAAAAAAGTTAGTAAGCAAAACATGAAGTGGGGTGGGGGTGTGGAGAAAAAAAACTAGCAGAATTTAAGGATTAAGTTTCCCAGGAATTTTACATCTTGAAATGGAATTGTGGAGTAACTCACAATGACACTGCAACTATGTAGCCTCCTTTCATTTCTTTTTATGTTATTTTACTTATTTATTTATTTATTTGTTATCTTGGGGGATTATTTGAATGCAGGGCCTTTGCATTGAGCTACATTCACAGCCTTTTCTCATTTTTTATTTTGAGGCAAGGTCTTACTAAGTTACTGTTATGGCTTGTGTCTGGATGTCACTCCAAATCCTCATGCAGTGAAAGGTGGGGCTTTTTCAGAGGGGGCTGAATTAGAGTGTGTGACTGATCCACTGTTCGATGCTAGGATTATAGGTGCTAGGATTAAGGGTGAGTGATTATTAAATCACCACTGATTGGTTTGGTAGCTTCCTAATCCCAGTAGCCTGGACACAATATAAGGGAAAGAAAGAGGCTTGTCTTGTCACCTTGCTTGCTTTGCAAGTGATCTGCCTTGAACTGTTTCTCCTCTGTACTGTCTGCTGTGCCACCCTACTTGGGAACCAGTCAGTTATGGACCAAAACCTCTACAAACTGTGACCCAAATAAAGCTTTCCTTCTTTTTTTTTTTAATTTTTTTTTTTTTTTTTTTTTTGGTACTGGGGATTGAACTCATGACCTTGCGCTTGCCAGGCAGGCACTTAAGCCACTGAGCTAAATCCCCGGCAAGCTTTCCTTCTTTAACTTTGGGTGTTGTATGGTTTGTCTCAAAACAAGAAACTAACTAACAAAGTTACTAAATTTCCCAGACTGGGCTGAAATTTGCAGTGTTCCTGCCTCAGCCTCCCAGAGAGCTAAGATTACAGGCATATGCCTCCCATGCCCAGTTTTATAGCCTCATTTTAAACACTGAAAAGGTGACTGTCAGAGACTGAGTCAAAATATAAGAGAGTTTGGCTGAGGCCAGTTTCAAGTCCACTAATCCTTCTAACACAAAATCCAAATTTCTCCCAAAAGAAGTACTAAAAAAGCAGCAAACAAGCAGTATACTCTTGCATCATTTCTTAAGTCTGTTCATAGCACAAGGCAAAACCGGAAGACAGCCTGGACTTTACCCCTGGGGAGGCGGACTAGCTACAACACAAAGCTGACATGACTCCTTGACAATCCCTGAAAAGAACATTAAGTCATTTTTTTTTTGTCCAGTGCCAAGCAAACCTGAAAGACGAGTGGATTCTAAGGAGCCCTGACGTTCTTCTCTCAACATTGTCAGTGTCTGTGCCTACAGAAGTGGGACAGCAAATGGAAAACAACCAGCATTCAGAAACCAACAGACGCAGAGTCCATGCCACTAAGCAATGCTGACAATACACAGGAAGCCAGCTCCTCCAGAGAGTACCACGCTCTGATGCTGTGGCCATGTACAACATGTGCAGTCCCCACAGGGAAATTTCAGGAGTGTCTCAATGTAAACTGACACATGCCACTGCAGGCTAGAGATCTTACTGGGGACGTAGGTTTGTATTCATCTGCTTCCCAGCAAGAACACCAGAACAGCTACAGATAAACAGAAGTCAATCAAAGCAGAAAGTGACATGGAAAAAGAAATGCTTAATTCTGCCAGACCTGGTTTGCTGCATAAAGATAAGAGCCCTTTGGACAGTATGGCCTCGGTGTAAGAAATTAAATGATGGCACCAGTCCCAAAAGCAACTATAGCAGTGAACATCATGCATGCCTCACACATCCTTGAAGGAATTGAGATGGAAGAACAGTAGTCAATTAATACATTTTGGTTCTCTGGATTCTGTGTGCAAGACTAATTACAAAAGTAAGCTTTGTTACGAGTTTCAGCATATGAAATGTCACCAAGCTTCGCTCCCCAGTAGGACAGGGAAGACTTCCAAATTAAAGCGTAATTGTCAAATCAAGCGGTTAAAAAGCAAAACCAGAGGCAGCGGTTAAATCAATTCTGCTCCTAGGTATGTATATACGCAGCAGAAACATGTGCATATGTTCACCATAAAACAACTTCAAGAACATTCACAGTGAGTCTATTTATAACAGGTCCTCACTTAAACTTCCTCAATGCCCCTAAATAGAGTCTGTTAATGTAAATTGTGGTAGATTTCACAATGAAATATATAACAAGGCAAATGAACAACTTTACAACTCCATGAAACACTACAGATACAAGGTCAGCAAATTGTTTCTGTAAGGGCCAGAGAGTATGTATTTTAGGCTCTGTGAGCTAGTCTTTGTCTAACCTTTTCTACTCTGCTGGCAACAAAGTAACCGCCACCCATCTATAAGTACAGACATAACTGTGTTCTAATGTCTTTACCTACGGAGACAAATTTGAATTTCACATCATTTTCACATGTCACTAAGTATTATTTTTCTTTTGATCATTTGCCCACCATTTTCAAATGTAAAATCTATTCTGAGTGCAGGGGCCACTGGAAACAGGCAGCAAGCTGGGATGGGCCAACAAGCTGTGGTTTGCTAACTCCCGATACAGGTCAACCTCAAAGACACAATGTTAGGCCAAGTATGGACTGCAGGATTCCGTTTCTAAAAGAAAACATAAAGAACCTGTAGGGTCCAAAGTTACCACCTTGGTTACCTGTGAAGGCGAAGGGACAGAAGAGGACATGACAGCAATGCCCGGGTCTGGTAATGCTCTATGCTCTGCATTTAGGTGCTAGTTAGGACAGCTCAGTGGCGGAGCACTTGCCAAGGATGAGCCCTGGGTTCACTCTCCAATTCCGCCTTCTAGCAGTGTAGCAAGTTTGTACAATCAAGGCAGGTTAAACTTAATCAGCTTCAAACTCAGAAATGTAAAGTGAACGATAGTAATGAAATTAAATCTGTTAAGAATCTTTCACTATGGCCAGGTTTCAGCAGAGACTATTTAGGAGTATTTAATAATAAAAGAAAAATTTAAATTCTTCTCCTCTACCTACCATTGTGTTTGCTGCTGGGATGAGGTGTATTTTGTGGATTAAGGGACAGTGGCACCATGCAAATCTGGCCAGGTTATTTTCAGCAGCAGTTTCTGGAGGAAAAAGTGATGCTCACCCAATTACCAGTGGCTCCTGTGGAAATCTGCCACTGATATTGTTAACCTAAACAGCAGCTGGCAAAACATGTGGCCCTCAACCTGCAGGAAAACCAACCTGGAAGCTCAGAGAAGAGAAAAGCCAGGCCTGGCCTCCATTTGATTTCAAGAGAATACACAGTTAATTATTTTTCTCCCAGTCAGCAGCTGAGTCTCACTGAAATTCGTGCTCGTAATTATCGCTGTAATTATTATTTTAATACAAATCAGCAACTTATCAAAATATTCCCCTCTGAATGCTACCCCTCCCTCCTCTACTCTGTGCACCATGGTGGGAACTGTTGCGAGGGTGCTCTCACCATGCAAGTCCCGAGTCCTCTCTCTAGTGATGGTAAGTCACATTCTACATGGGCCCTCATGGTCCAATCTTGGATGCTGGGTCTCAGTGGTTCCAACCATGCAATAGGCAAACAGCATCTTCCTTCTTGAAGCTGCTTTGAGGAATGCTCCAGGGGAACGGCCTCATTAAAACTTTCTGTGCAGCACAGGATTATAACACCCAGACTGCCGGGTCACAGGGTCTAAACTGAAGTTCCAGTTCTACTGCTCTGTGACTTTGGGCAATTCTTCACTATCTGTGTGCCTCAGTTTCCTCAACTGTAAACAGGAATAATATCATAGGGTTGTTATAAAAGCTAACATGGAATAATGCATGAGATGCTGTTTAGTACAGTGCCTGGCACACAGTGACATTTAACAGATAACACCAATGATTTTATGTTATTTGGAGAATTGTGCATCCAAATCCCAGCAGCACAAAGTCAAAGTAGACTGATGGATTTTGGTGAAAAGTGAAGGACAAAAGTCCTACGTAGAAGGGGTAGGATGGCCATTTCTCCTTCCATCAAACTGTTATCTCTTTAGAAATGACCAAAATTTCAAACTATTTCATAGGCATGCTAAATTAGATGTTGATTTGAAATCACTGATTTGGCTATCAATTTAAACTTTAATTTAAAAGTTCACATTTTTTTCATTAGAAGATGAGGACAAAAAGGAGGAAGGAGAAGATGGGTGAAGGGCTAGGCATGGTGGTGCATACTTATAATCCCTTCTGCTCAAGAGGCTGAGGTAGAAGGATCATAAAGTTTTAGTTCCACCTGGGCCATGTACAGAGATCTTATCTCAAAGTAAAAATAACAATGAAAGGGGCTGGGGTGTAGCTCACTGGCAAAGTGTCCCTGAGTTGATCCCCAATACCAGAAAGAAAGAAAAAGACAAAAGGGAAAGGAGGAGGTAAAAGAGAAGGAGGAGAGAAAAGAGGAAGAGAAGGAGGAAAGGAAGGTGAATGGGAAGGGGTGACGAGCAGGGGAAGAGAAACAAGACCCTCTGCTGCTGGTATTCCATCTGGAGCCCAGACTTGGCCCCCACAGGGCCAGGTTTGCTTCTGGTTTCCAAATTCCCCACTAGTACTCCCCAGTGTCCACTTCTGTTGGGAGCTACATCTGTCTCCTCACCCTTAAAAAGAGCTGGCTCACTCCAAATGTTGCTGTTCCTTTGCTTCTAACCTCTGAACAGAAGCCAAAGAAGCCACTGGCCACAGAAGGTTAACAATGGAGGAGCCTACACCCACCTGAAAACCACTGGCAAATCTCCTAGGGTCACCCCATCCCAGCCCTGCTCCTTTTGTCTTTACCCTACCTTCTCCACAAGAGGAAGTGAGATGTAACAATTCAAAAACTATTCCTCAGGAGGACCGAGAGAAAAGACAGGCAATGGGAGCTTGCCACATCAGACGGGAGATCATCAGTGACACCCGATGACAAGCTAACAGGGCACTCTGTATCTTTTACAACAGTTGCCCCTTCTGAGCTGGGGATAAAAGACAGGGAGGATGAGAGGCAATGAATAGGCTTTTATTTCAAAGCGAACATCTGCAAAGCATGGTCCTCTATTAAAAAATAAACAGAAAACAGCTACTAGTTTGGAAAACAAAGAAAAAAGATTTCCCATTACATCTCTAATTAATAAAGCCCCTTTTCACAAGGAAAGGAGACAAAAAAAAAAGGAGAGAAAAACTAACTTCCACATCCCCAAAGAAAGGGTACTTAATGAGGTAACCACTGTATTACTTGATCTTTCTAATCTAGTTTTAATACTATCCTTAAATAATGTATACATTAGCTCTCCATTACCAAAAACATTTGTTTATTTTATGAACGCAAGTGTGGTTGAGTGCTGAGACTTCACGAAATTATCATGCTGTCCTTGGGCTCTTGGCTTTTATTGCTTTTCCCCATGCTCATTATGAGATGATTAGTTGTCTCCATTGCCCTTTCGAATTACAGCGAATGTTGTACTGTGTGGTTCTGTTACCCTGGTTCTGAACGCCAGAGTCTTGGTTCAGGGTTAAGTTAATGCAGTCATTATGGGGCCATTTGGGGACCCATCCATCATGGGTAATTTCATGTCTAACACATGGGGGACTAGAGTACAAATAGTCAAAGGGAATGGAACACAGTGGTGAGTCTGAGAAAATGCACAAGAATAGCCAAGACCTAAGTCACAGAGGAGACGTCAGGGACTCCCCTGGCACATTCAGTCTCCAGAAACGTAGATGAAACTCATAGCAACCCAGAATCCCAGTTCGTCACAGAGGCCTCTGATGGGGACTTCCGTTCAAATGCACACAATATGCAGTTCTCCCTGAAGTCTGATTTGAATCCTTACCACCTGTACTTCAGAATAAAGCAGCACAGCTGATCACCAGAGGACCAAAGCTCTTTAAACAGACGAAGCCAAGATTTACTGAATCTTGGCTAGTCCAGTACTTGCTTGGCAGTCATTCACGAAGCCATATTGGAATCCAGACCAGGGTTAGAGTTACAGCTTGGTACTATTACTTATGCATTTGCATTTTGCTAACTAGTCCTGGAAGTCTTCTTTCATGTCTTTAGTTGTACTTTTGTGGTTGCCTCAATGTCCTGAATTGATTCACAGTGTTTTACCTTTCATAGTCATTTTGACTTTGAGAAAGAGCCAGAAATCGAACAGTGGGTGCCATATATGGTGAATAAAGTGCCTGAAGACACACCATAATTTTTTGGTTTACCAGCCTGCCTTTCTACTGGATGGCAGCAGCGTTCATCATATTTTGGATCATGTCTCATAAAGAGACTTACAAAAGAGGACTTCCAGAAGTGCTTCAGAAAGGAGCAAGAATGATGGGATGAGTGTGTTTTCAGTGAGAAGCATTTTGAGGGGAATTAATGGCAATGTGTCTTTCGCTGTAATTTTTTAATTTAAAAGCACACTATCCTTTTCAATCACACCCTGCATATTGAAAGAAACAATACAATTATTAACAAAATTTTTTAAAGTTCACATGAAAAGCAGGGAAGTGGTAGCTCTGAGATATAACCAGTGTTCAATATCTTTGTGTGGGTGTGAGTTCCTTGGTATATTCAGCTTGGGACAATTCATCAAGTCGCACATTTAGAATAACAAATACAGTAGTTTTGGTATTTAAAAAAACACATATACCAAATTCAAGGACTGAATGAACTATGTACAGACATGGAAAGCAACTTTTTGTAAAAGTTTTTGTAAAAGTAAAAACTGTCTGTTCATGTAGTACCTGCAGTCCGTGGTATTCCAAGATTCTTCGTCTATACCATATTTGGAATACCTAGAGCTAGATGGAAATTTCTCTGCAGAAGATATCCATTCAAAATAAATCTTCACACTAAATAAATCCAAAACAAATAAAATAAACCCATCCTACTGAAAGCCAACTCTCATCTTACTTTTTATTCATTGTGCTTGTTTTTTTTTTTTTCTTTTTTTTGGTATTGAGAATTGAACACAGGACCATGTGTTTCCCAGGCAGGTGCTGTGCCACTGAGCTATATCCCTGGCCCTTTACTGTGCTTTTAACAGTTTGATACTTTTTGTTTGTTTGAGAGCCATCTTGTCCCTGAGAGCAGGAACACAGCTGTCTTTCCCCTATTTTGCGCAGTCCCAGGCACACCACACACCCTCAACCAGCATCTGTTGAATCAAAGGACTGATTAATGAGTGGGTGGGAAACCTCTAATGGATTTCACTCATTCATTACATCCTTGTCCCCCAGCGTTGATAGGACAAATCAAAGATGGTACAGTAAAGGTACAATATAATCCCGCATTTCCCTCCTCTAAGACATGAGCCTCATCCTAACATTCCTATGAGATTTTCTCATCTGTTTATAACATTTAATCATCACAACTCAGAGAAAGAATTGGGGGTAAGAGCATCAGGTAACAAAATGCCAAGAAGATAAAAGGAGACAAAAGTTACAGATCACCCTATATCAAATTGTGACCTGAACCAAGGTGCTCCAGACTACCAGTCCTACTAGTCCACCTGCCCCTTATCTCTGACAACTCCCAACCTTCTGACGTGTGCTGTTGGGGTGCAAGGGCATGGGGAAAATGGGAAGGCAGCTAATTCAAATTATCCTGTTACCCACACTCCCCCATAAAAAGGAAGTCTCTTTACCAAACTGCAGAGTGTGTGATTCTATTTTCATGTACTTTCGCCTTCAGAATGGTCTGATACTTAAAAACAATTTTCATACCGTGGGTATCCACACTAACGAGGGAAGGAAAGTAACCTCTATCTTGCAGTCAAGGTGAGTAGGTGCTATGACTAAGCCACATGGGGATGATTGAAAGGTGATCACAGACATTTATTTTTAGTTCTTTGCAGTAATCACAGAGGTGTTCCAAACAGGCTGCCAACTCAACAGCCCAGAGGGGCCAGCCAGGTACCATAGGTAAAGAAAAGAGCCTGGGGGACTCCTGGGACTGGAGAGCCTGGGGTCTAACCATGTTCAGCTTGCTGCCTACCAGGAATGTGGCCTAAGACTGCCAGATTGTGTGATTTTAAAAAATTACACAGTTCCACATGGTACACTCTAATCTTTACATTCTGGCACTTATTCTAACACTCAGCACAAGTGCAAATGGGAGCCCCCTCTGGAAGCACCTCTCACAGTGTGGCTGTACCAACAGGCAGACCCCAGTATTGACTGCAGCCAGAGGTACCCCTCAGCACCAAGCCCGTCAGGTCAGTGCCTTCATGCCCCCATGTTTCACATGAGGAAACGGAGTCCCTAAAAAGTGAAGCTACACACCAACTCAAACAGAGGTGATGCTAGAGACCTGCCCCCATTCTAAACCTACATGATATCACAGGTACTTATATGGCCCACATCTGGCCACCTGCATCTTTTCTCCTGCTTATCCTTTAAGCTTTAAGATGAAGAACTTGGGCCCCATCAGTGGAGTGGTTCAGCCCTCATGTCTGACAGTTCGGGATGGAAGCAGACTCGAGGGCTTCTAAGACCCTGGATCACACTTATCTCCCTACCCCACCATGTCCTTTCCAGAGGACATTTTCCTCTTCTGTTCAAGAGGCCACCATGGGAAAGGAGGATCAGTAGTGAACTGGTCTAAGACATGAAAGCAGTCACAGTGCTTTGGACAGGTCATTTATCAGAATGACCTTAGCCCTTGCTTGCTGGACTGGTTCTCTAGGAGGGCTGGAAGCACATCTTTCCTACTCACAAATATAGTCGCAGGGCTGGATACAGAGCCTGGAATACTCTAACTGCTGGAATGGGGGAAGGGTGGATGGGAAAATGGCCAAGTGCATGGATGGATGGGTAGATAGATGGATGACTAGACAGATGGACAGATGATGGATGGATTGATGGATAGATGAATGAACAGATGGATAGATATATGAATGGGAAAGCAAAGAGTACAAGGTTAAAGACAAAGCATTTACTGACTATTGACTGAGTAGAAATTAAGAACACAATCTTTGGAGTCAACTTTAACTCCTAGTTTGATCAATTCTCAGCTGTTTTAACTTTCATCTAATTTACTGCCTTAGCTTTTAATAGATGTATTTTTAATTAGAAGCAGAGATGAGAATACTAGCATTTCACTTGTAGATTATTATAAAGGATTCAATGAGATTGTGTTTATCTAGTACTTCCACAATGCCTGGTGCAAAGTAAACGTTCAATAAAAAGAATCACCCTTCTCATTGCCATTTTCACACTGTGATGTCTGCACCTCTTGGGCAGACAACTTTTGCACTAATCTCTGCCCTACAAACTTCACTTCTGACTTAAACAAAAGCAATGTGCTTCTGTATCACAGCAGAGGATTACACTGAAGGATTCCCTGGGAGGAGAAATAAATGCTTATTACCACATCACCTCATTAGCATCCACGGACACATTCGCTTGGATTAGAGGTCTGGATAAGCCTAGGTCACCTAGCTGAGACAAATCAGATATCTGAAGAAATAAATCCTTTTTACTGCTCTCAGGCAGTCCTGAAGGGGGAGACTAATCCCATCATCCCTCCTCAGAAAAGGCTTGGGAATGGGCCCCACTTCTTGCCCATCCAGCCAGCTGAGTTCCCAGGCTCTGGCACCAGAATGCCAGTTTCCCTGCTTTACTCTTTGCCACCACCTTCTCTGTAACACCTCTGCCTTCTGATAAGGGGGAGGGAGGGAAACCACAGGGATCCCAAGACTATCAACTGATGAGCATCTGTGGGCAAACAGGCTGCTTCCGTTGCAGGCGGAAGGAAGTGTCCACGATGATCTGGACTGCGTGTCTGTACAGACAGCTCTTGCTGAAACACCTCACATCATCCGTGTGCTTGGGGTCAGCTCATGGGCCCCTTCAGAGATAACCATGGAGCAATTTAACTAAAGAAATACAGCAGCAGAAACCCTCCCCACCGGCCAAAGGATCTGGCACACTGCTGTCCTGCCTCTCTTCCCCTGCTAGAAAGAGCTGAACCCATCCACAGGCCAACTCCACAGTTCAAGTTCAATTATGTCCTAGGACATCCATTGCCTGTTTCACCACAGGACCATAAAATCCTGTCTCGAAATGAGAAGATGTAGCCCAAAGGATACAAAGCATTGGATCTACAGAATGAGTAAGCCCCAAGAGACAGAAGGTAGCACATGAGGACTCTACTTAATACTTTGTGCTACTCCAGAGTTTAGCTAAAAGAATAGATTTTTAGGTGCTTCTGCCCGTCCCCAAAAGAATGGGAGATTATGTGAGATGATGAGTATGCAACTTTGCTAGACTATAATAACCTTTTCACTGTGCATATGTGTACATTAGCATACCATGTTGTGCACCTTAAATATATGCAATAAGATTGTTAAAAATAAGATTCTGTCCTTGGGGCTGGGCCTTCTGACACACTCAGTGACTATGCGCCTCCTTCATGAGTCCTGTGATTCCAGTGTCAGAGATCTTCACAGGATGCTTCAAATAGGAAGGAGGTAGAGCACAGTGGTCAAGAGTGCTATGTGCCTAGATTCAAATCTCGGCACTTCCACTTACAAAGATGCACCCTGGGAAAAGTGGCCTCAGTTTCCTTTCTGTAGCATGACATTTCAATGAGTTAACATTTATCAGACATTCAGAATACACATGGTTTTACTCCACTTACCAAGATGCACCCTGGGAAAAGTGGCCTCAGTTTCCTTTCTGTAGCATGACATTTCAATGAGTTAACATTTATCAGACACTTAGAATGTGCATGGTTTTACTAAGTACTGTGACTGCTGGCTTTTCAAAGTACATAGCTTGATAGATGTCAATACATATGAAGGGTTTAAAACATGACCCTGCACTCTTTAAGTGCTACGCAGGCATTATTATTCAATCTGCACTATTATTTAGGGGTTGGATTCCATGCAAACTCTTTATCTGTTCCTTTCTAAGGTTAGCATATTTTTAGGAATTGGCAATAATAAACAAGAAAATGGTATAACAATTTTTAGGTATGATATGGCTGCAGTGAGAATTTTTCAAAGAACTATATAGAGAAGTTAGCCAAAAATATTAAACCTGGACGGCACCTGAAAAGAGGCAGAGCTAGGATTAGAGCCCAGCGCTACTACACTCCAATTTTATTGAAAAAGAAGCTTCACTTCTCTGAACCTCAGTTTTCTTCATCTGTGACCTGGGAACAGCCAAAATCCTATCTACAGAGTTGGCAAAACTCAATGAGATAGTGGGATAATATTTGCATAGCCTGCCTTTTTCTCTGATTGGTAAAAGGTAGTCCTAAGACCAGCAATTTTTAGCCAGATGTCCTTAATTTCAATTTTGTCTGTTAGATAACAGTTTCTTCCAGGAGGTAGAGAGAGAAATAGAGACAGAGATAGACATCTGTAAATAGTTACATATATGGAGTGAGAGAGGGAGAGATTTGAGTGTGATGGTATTGAAATCACCTAAATGATGTGTGGCATACAGAAGGCACTCAGTAGATGTGGGTGCTCTTCTTCCCCTGCCACATTCTATCCCACACCACGGCTGGCACACAGAGAAAAACTAGATGCACTGAACTGCCTTGGGTTTCACTCAAACCCTACTTTGAGTGGGAAAAGGATGAAAAACCATCATAAAAAAAAGAAGGCTTATTTGCTAACATATATAGAAGCTCACTTTAAGAACAACAGCTCACATTGGGAAATTCAGAAGTACCAAGCCCAAATTGGTTCACCAAATTGGTCCACCAAAGTAACCCCAATATGCGAAGGACCAAAGGGACAATGACTTGCCCAAGCCTGCAGTGGAGGCACAGTGCATCGCTGGAGTCTGGACCCAGATCTGCCTGAGCACATCACACAGAGGTCTGTCTTGTTCCCACTAGGGCCTGGCACACATTCCCTGAGGCTTTTCCTTCTATTTCTGCCTCACTTCCTTCGAATTCTAGCTTTGTTGGGGTTGGGTTTGTTATTTATTTATTTTATTTTTCCCAAAGTATTTTCTCTTTGTTTCCAGTAATGGGAAATATGGGTCATTAGAAATGGAGTGATGCAATGGAAGAGAAGACAGCAATCACAAGTGACCACTGTTAGGGCAGCATTAACCGAAAGCTGGAGGCAAGGCCAGTCCTCACCCCACTCCCACAGCCCTGCAGGGGGTTCCTTTTTCTGCATATACATTTATGGCCCACTAATCCATAAACAGCTCTGGATGGAAGGCAGATTCTTACCCCAAAGATACCATTTTTGTTGTTTGAGGACTTACATACATGACACATGCTGAGTATTCCTAAATCCAAAAACCCAAATGTCAAATATTCCAAAATCCAAAATGTTTGGAGCACTCCTGTGACCCCTCAAATGGAAAATTCTTTTTTTGGGGGGGGCTGGGTATTGAACTCACGACCTCACATTTGCCAAGCAGGCACTTATGCCACTGAGCTAAACCCCCAGCCCCAAATGGAAAATTCTACACCTGCTTTCATGTGAGAGGTCCAGTAACAAGCAGGCACACTAAAAATACTGTATAAAACTGCCTTCAAGCTATCTGCATATGGTGTATGTGAAACATAAATAAATTTTATGTTTAGTTTTCAGTCTCAGTCCCAAGATTATGTACATGAAAATATTCTAAAAATTTTTTAATCCAAAATTTGAAACATTCTTAGTCCAAAGCATATTAGATAAGGGATACTCAACCTGTAATATATATATACACATATATACATATATATACATCTATATGTATGTATATATGGGATATATAACCTGTACTGTATTATACATATTTTATATATAGATGTTTTTATTTTTATTTATTTTATTTAACATTTTACACAGTCTATGATTAAGCAGATGGCAACATTTGCAATAAGATAAATATTGTTCAATGATGCAAATTTCTGTATACAAAGTGTAATACATTGCTCAAACAAAATAAAATTCCATCAAGAGTGTGGAAATAAAAGGTGGGGGGGAGCCATCAATAAAACATCCTCTGTGCTGTCTGGTCTCAAAACATTTGGATAGAAAGAAAAGCTATGCCTGCCTCCGAGAGGCTAGTTCACCAGGGGTGATCCAGATCCACAGAAGCATCTTTCAGAATCACTGCCATGACTGAAAGAACCCTGAGCTATTTGAGTAATGTGAAGTATGAGGAATTTATGTGAAAAAATCAACATTTCAAAGGAGTCAGAAAATACAAAAACCCGATTCTACTTTGTGTGTCTATGGAGGAAAGAAGGACAGTAAAATAAATTAGATTTCTTAAACGAAACTCAGTAAGTAACAGTTTATCCAAGGGGACAAGCAGTAAATGTGAGGACTTCGAGGTGCTCACCAAAGGGAAAGAAAATAAAGTCTTCACATTAACATACACAGTTCTCTCTCATTCTCTCCAAAATCCATTCAGAATCCGCAGGCTGATCATGCTGACAGTCCCTCCCATCCTTAGTGTTTTCCCTTCCTATATGACTGAGTGCTGTCTGTTTCCCAATTCTAGCATGACAGTGAAATCCACGGCTTACTGGAGACCCAAGGAAAACTCAGTGCCGTGGCCACAAAACTCGCTTCCATCCACCGAATCATTCTAATAAATAAGCGCTTGGAAGGAGGCAGAGCTGACAGTGATGAGCAGGAGAAAGGCGCCTTGTGAATCTTTGATGGGTATGCCCATCTCACACCGGTCCTCATGTCCCCTGACTCTGCTTGCAAAACTGGGTGCTCCTTCCTTGTTTCTTAGAAGGCACCAAAATCACAATCAGGCCTTTCCACCGGAGAGGCGGCTCCCCCCCAACATAAAAGAGACACACATTCAGAAGCGGTGGGAGAGCAAGCAGAAGGAAACAGCAAAATCTGGTTTAGACAAATGCTGTGCACAATGTATGCTGTGTGCTCTGTGACACACCCACCCCAGGGCACAAATTCCCTCTATGTGCAAGAACCACAACTGTCCACCCCACCTGCCCCTGACATGGAATACAGAGATGAAGCGTTCTCATCCAGGCAGATGCCTCTGCAGCTCTTTACAAGAGCTATCTGGAAAACCACACAGATTTTTTTAACTGTCCCATTCCCAAATGTCCCTCCAAAGCATCCTGCCAGCAGCTCTAGGAACAAACTGCACATTGCAAGGGCCTCTGTGGCTTGCTAAGCAGTCTGCTCAGCTTCTTGCCTGCAACCCAAGTTCCAACTCTGCCGGACCTCAGGAACAGCCTGCCCTCTTCTGGTCTCCTTGAGCCCAGGGAAGGGCAGAGGCTGGGTGGGCACAGCTAGAGGAGGACTGACCCCAAGCTCCAGCCAAGATGTGCACACTGCCACTTTG